>JAODUH010004476.1:0-10682 GCA_027564835.1 Typhlichthys subterraneus | reverse complement strand
GTTTATGTCTTATGGTGTTGACTCTTTAAGTGTTCATACAAATATTTACACACATTAAGTTTACTGAAAGTAAAAACGGTTGAAAGTCAGGACCTATATTTTTTTGCTGAGTTATTGAAACCAATTGTTATACCTGAGTGGAACAGTAGTCATAACAATAACATAACAATAGTAATAATAGCAAATTGTATATAGGCTAGTGTGTGTGTGTGTGTGTTTAGTGGGGGGGGCGTCGTTATTTTTATGTTCTTTGAGGGGAGGCCCACTTTCCCACACTTTCAAAACCCCTGGCGTAAAGTACTGCTGACTATACCTCAACCGTGACATGGCTGAGTTTCTTTTGTCATAACTGATTGCGGTTGCCCATTGCTGCTCTTTGTTTTTAAAAATCTGAAATGTCAACAGAACGTCTTTATTGAGAGTTATAACTCTCAACAAATATGTTCTGCAACAAATATGTTCCGCAACACATCGGTATGGCAGACATTCCCGATGTGTTGCGGTTTGCTGACAAACGCTAGTTGACCGTTACATTCTACGGTACCCCGTAGCTGCTCGGCTACAGCTAGCATAGCCTAGCAGCTTATAGTACGACCAGCTTATAGTACAACCAGAGCAGCCTAGCATCTGGTGCTCTCCCGGTTGTGGTGCAACTGTGACAAATGCACTTAGTTTTTTATTTTTTTGCCAAAGGAGACTTCCAAAATGAAGCGGCCGACTTGGCAAAAATGTTACAGAATTTAACTGAGGTGGCAACTGCAGTCAGTAATTTGGTTGCTCATTACGGAGCGTTGTATGTCCACGTGAGAATGTCAATCTAAGCCAAATGTCTTTATGTCCCGGTTATTTACAGTACCCGGTAGCATTGGTGAGAATTAACTAAAAAGAACATATTTTGATTTGTCAACATATGTAACCAACCTAACCAACACATTAATTAATCTGTTATAGGTAAGAGCCCGTCTTTGTTTTTCTTCTATTTTATTTTAATGGTTTAAATGACAAATATATTTTAAAGAAATGCTCCTTTAGATAATCTGATAGATAGATAAACCGATGTTGGATTGGGCATTTAGGATGTCCTAACCCGAGATAATATAGTGTGAAGGTAGATAGGATTCCTAAAGTTAGTTAGGATTTGCTTCTGTAATAACAAATTTGGGAAAATCCTAAGTTTTTTCATCCTATACAAATGTATGCGTTAAAATGGGAAGTTTTCTATAATACGACCCCTGATACTTAATATGCCTACGTGTGGTGACTGGTTGACATAGCATACCGAAATAATAATTTAGCATGGACTAATAACGAATATTCAGGTAATATATCAGGTAAAGTATTACATAAACATGGCTGAATCAAGATAAGAAATATTTACACATGCACAGTCATATCTACAAATATAATCGGAAATGGGAACATGTGCACAACTGTAGATAATCCCAACCTATATTATATACATATTGCATAACAGCTAAAAATATTATCAAATAAACTTTAAAACTTTCAGAAATGCTAATCGCGATTAGTCGCGATGCTAGCAGCATTTTCGGACGCATAACTGTAACAAAGCAACATTTAGGCTATATGTAACAGAATAATGAAATAAAGAATAATCCAGAGTGTTGGCCTTTTCTACATGTCGTGTACCCAAAACGAATGAATCTCAAAGATGTCATTTATAGCTTTTCTGGAAGATGTAATAAACGCCCGCAGCAGGACAGAGTAAGACTCTTGTATAAAAATAAAATCCGATGATGGAAGACAATATCTGGCATTCACCAACGGCGCCTGTGTCATTATGTGGCTCAGATTGAATCCCTACAGGTCACTTTACACCACTGTTGCTTTTCCCTCACATTCAATAATACAGGTTTATTGTCACCATGGCAACCACATTTGTAACACAGATAAGAGGCTACCTTCCTGAAATGGGGGGATGGGGGGTAAACATAAATTACCAGGTTTCTTATTTTCAGTCATGGTTTATTTGTAAATAGGAAACATCTCTTCTTAAATTAAGGACACACTGGAATATAAATTAGATAATTTAACCCTATAGCATAATTATTTCTTTTTTTTTTTCCTTTGAACATGAACGAGATACTGCAGATGAAAGTAATGGCTATGCTTAATAAACATATTACAGTATAACAATGCCAACACAAATACATAGAGCATTACATATAAGAAATACATATTCAATTATATTAAACTAAGGTTAGATGAAACATCAGCCAAAGATCCTGCTTCTGTTGTCATGCTGGAACCAAAACAACAGGAGCTATACTTTCCCCCTACCTGCCTGGTTTTGACAAGCAAACCAGGCAGAAAGGGGTTATGGGTAAAGTGCCCATGCAGAGTAAATGGAGGAGACGGTGTTGCTAGGTTTTGCCTCACTACGTCACCTTGGGACAAAAGGCCCGTCAGCCTCTCCCATGACCCATGATGCATCACAGTCACAAACCTTAACCAGTTTGTGTTGATAGGATGCTCGTGTGTCTGTCTATGTCTTGTCACAAGGACTGTGCCTCTGGTTCTGAGTCTGGTTCTGGGTCTTACTCTTTGTCTGTCTTTCTGATAGACTTTTTATATGTCAGTCTGTCTGCCTTAGGCTTACTGTGTTTGAGCATCTGTCTTTTATTTCTGTATTACCTATCTCTCTCATCAGGCCGTTGAAACCCATCTGATGAGGAAGTCGAGCAGTGGGCTGACTTACATCGCAGAGTGGAAGGGTGGTCTTTTGGAACACAAGATGGGTCACCTTACATGCTTTGCAGGGGGGATGATTGCGCTGGGGGCCGACGGTGCCTCCAGTGACAAAACAGGCCACCAAATGGAGCTAGCAGCTGAGATTGCTCGCACCTGTCACGAGTCCTACACCAGGACAGGTAGGAAAGTTCATGTCACATTGAACGGTGTTAAAACCTTTAGCTTCATTGTTCCATACCTCAGTGGAAGTCCACACACTTCTTTTTGTGAGGAAATACTGGGTTTTGTTGCTGTATTTGATTTCCATCTGGTCACAAGATGCAACTGCACACTGTTCAGTGTACAGCGACTCAAAACAGCCGTTTGACATTTAATAGTTTTAACTTTCGAGAAATTTGATAACAAGTTTTTGAATTATTTTTTTCTCATTTTAGAAATTTGATATAAAACGATTATACATAAACAAATACATGTAATAACGGTCTGTCACTCATCACATGCAAAGCGATTCCGGAAAGTGAAATAAAATTGGGAAAACTGACAAATTCCGAAAGTTTATACGATTTCCCAAACTTGATATAAAATTTCACGAATCGTGAAATCAAAATTTCAAAGCATGTATGGCAAGCTGTTTTAAAATTGTATATAAAGTTTAGAATTTTGATATAAACTGTCAGAAATTTGATACAAAATGTATGTTTCTGGTCTTGTGTCGGAAAATGTCCCTCTATGAATCCATTACCCCTCCTGTTTCTGTTAAAATAAAATTAATTATTTGTGTCCTTAAATATAATAGAAAGTATGGCTGGGTGATATGTACAAAAAGTATTATCTCTATATTTTTGGGCTCAATGGCGATACACGATATACAGTATATCTCAATAAGCCAAATACATGTAAGATGTCACAAATGCCTTTTATTTATAAGCCTTTTATTGAAATACATTTCAAATTGTTCCTCTGCCTGTTTACTGACACACAGTTGATTATATTTGAAATAAAAAAATACCTAAACTTATATGAAATAAATGTATACTTGGATATAAAACTGTCTCAGTACAGTTAACAGTCTGATTTAAGGTTGTACATTCCTGCTTAACAGCTTTGTAAATATCAAATGTACGTTTTTATAAAATAAAAATATATATAATGTACGCATCTGAAAATAATTATTCAGTTGTTTAACTCAAACAGAGCACAGTACAGTGGATATAAAAAGACTACACGCCCCTGTTAAAATGCCAGGTTTTTGTGATGTAAAAGAAATAGACAAAGATAAATCATGTCAGAACTTTTTCCACCTGTGAACAATTAAATTGAAAAACAAACAAATGTTCAAGGGGGAACAATAAAAACCTTATAACCTAGTTGCATAAGTGCGCACACTCTTAAGCTACTACTTTGTTGAAGCACCTTTTGATTTTATCACAGCAGTCTATTAGCATGGCACATCTTGACATAATATTTTGCCCACTCTTCTTTGCAAAAGCGCGAGGACATCACCTGTGCACAGCCCTCTTCAGATCACCCTACAGATGTTCAGTTGGATTCAGGTCTCGGCTCTGGCTGGGCCATTCCAAAACGATAATCTTCTTCTGGTGTGCTTTGCGTCATTGTCGTGCTAAAAGGTGAACTTCCTCTTCAGCTTTCTAACGGACGCCTGAAGGTTTTGTGCCAAAATTAGCTGGTATTTGGAACTGTTAATAATTCCCTCCATCCTGACTAAGGCCCCGGTTCCAGCTGAAGAAAAACAGCCTCAATGCATGATCCTGCCACCACCATGCTTCACTGTGGGTATGGTGTTCTTTGGGTGATGTGCAGTGTTGTTTTTTGCTCCAAACATACCTATTGGAATTATGGCCAAAAAGTTCAACCTTGGTTTCATCAGACCATAACACATTTTCCCATCTGCTTTTGGGGAACTTGATGTTTGTTTTTGCAAACTTCAGCCAGGCTTGGATGTTTTTCTGTGTAAGAAAAGGCTTCCGTCTTGCCACCCTACCCATTAGCCCATTCATATGAAGAATTCGGGACATTGTCACATGTAGCACACTGCCAGTGCTTGTGTCCACTGACTACACATGGATAACCAGTTGAAGCCATTACAGACTGCAATAGTCTAAGCCAGGGCTATATAATTACAAATTCTAGTGGGCCAGATTTTAACAAGAAAAACTGTAAGTGGGAAACATATTTTTCGGCAATTATTTACATGAGCATCAACGAAGGCGGGACAACGAGAGCATCCACCATGCCGTTTGGTTAATGTGTCAAGTCAATGGCGAAGGTTTTCTATAGAATAATAAAATGCCGCTAATTCCAAGTCTCTCTGGCATATGGCCCAAAGATGTGTCCCTAATCCCTTTCACTGGCTGGGGGTGGCTACGTGTTTTGACAAATAAAATCCGGTCTCAATTAGAAGTTGGGTCTGTTTTTTTATATACATCTCTCTATCTATATATCTATCATAAATTATTTGGCTGTAGCCTTAAAAAACCTCTGCTTGGATAGCATTAACATTTTTAATGGTTACAGTTTTGTCAAGTAGTAGTAGTAGTAGTGTGTGGAGAGTGGCGCAGATGAGTAGGAAGACTGCAATAAAGAGACTGGTGGTGAGAAGTAGCAGTGAGAGAGATAGTGGGGAAAAGCTGAAAGTTAAATCAAGATTATTTATATAGCCCATAATCACACTATCAACGGGCTGTACACTCCATATTTCACATGGAAACAAACACCCCTAAACCTGCTCCTTTCCCAGTGTAAGGAATACATTACAGTAAAAAACCCATAGGTAAAAATGGAAGAAACCTTGGGAGGGACCGCAGAGGGAGGAATCCACCCTTCCAGGACGGTTAGGATGCAATAGGTGTCGATAGGGCAACTAGAATTAGCAATTGTACATATAAATATATCACATTGTGAAGTAGGGTTGCACAATGTTGACAAAATCTGACTGCAATATTGATCATGGAAACTGCAATATCAATATACATTTTTAGATATTTTACGCAAGTAAAAACAAAAGTTATGGGAAAATGCATCAAAATAGATTCATCACAACTCAAAACAGAAAGTTTTCAATAGTCATATTGGACTGGTACAATAAGTAATTCCAAGCTACAGATGAGGCATTTTTCTTGGCATCTTTAATCTTCAATCAGCCACGCACTTTTCCGTCTAAATCCAAACGCAAGTAAGCCATACAGTCAATAGACAAATCTCTCCACAAAATAAATGGAATATTGCATACTTTCTGCAACATTTTCGATATATTGCGCAACGTGATAATGATATTGAGCCCATATATTGTGAACTCCTATAATGTGCAGTAAAATAAAATGAACACATTGTAGAAATGTAATACATTTAGTAAATGTACTGGATTATTACATGCAATTTAACAGATCTAACATGTGTAGTGCACGTGTTAGGCTACTTGCCAGTTTTATACTCCAAACTGTGGTGATCTCTGGTTTCGATATTAATGTTATTCATCCCGGGCACGAAGTGACAGCACAGGTTATGTGCAGAAAAGGAAAAAATTTTTAACTTAATATTTACCTCACAGCTTCATTGAAATTTCATCTTTTCTCCCACTATCTCTCGCTGCTATTCTCCTCATCACCATTCTCTTTACTGCCACCTTCCTACTCATCTGCACCACTCTCCAAACACTATTGCAAAACTTTAAACCATATAAAAATGTATACACGATCCACGCAGCTTGGAACTAGCTCCAGCAGATGACCCAGTGGGCAGCGATTTTATTAGGCTACATCCAAAGAACTTAAAGTATATTAAACAGACCCGCCATCTAATTGAGTCCAGCTTTTATTTATCAAAACATGTAGCCACCAGAAATAAGGGTCTGCTGTCTATTTACGGTATGCAAATGTGTGTCTAAAAAAAAACGTGCCTAAATAACATGTTTTAGTGTTGTATTCCACAGGTGACCAATCGTATCTTGGTACCAGAAGTTTGTTTATTTGAACACATTGTAATGCTAGCACATGTACTAGTCTCTATCACAGTTAGTGTGGGAGTCATTTACCGTATTTCCTCAAAGTGGCTGGGGCCTTTATCCCAAATGCGGAAGCTAGCAGGCTTTTTTGTCAGGCAAGCTTGTATTAGACGCAGGCCTTTATTTCAAATGTCGTCTTAGTTATTGAATACAAATTCAACACTTCCTGTAACATTTAAATGTTTTTTATTGTTTAATAGGTCCTGTTGATTCAAATGTAGCTACTGCCATCTACTGAAGTTACCTCAAATTACAGTTGCCATTAGTGGTGCAACAGACCGCAAAACTCACGGTTTGGATTGTGTCACAGTTTTGAGCCATGTATCGGATAATTTTTCGGATCAGCATATAATAACAGAGGAGCTGGGATAACAACAAACACAGAAGGGGGTGTGATGTAATTCTCTGCTCAGGGTGCAATTTAGTTATACTATATCTTACATAGAAAATAGTTGTTTGTTGCAACATTCATAGAACTTGACGCTTACACTGTATAGATCTAAATAACCATTAAGTAATTAATTGTCGTTATCTTAGATTGTAACAAACTTTGCGTCTAAAAGATTTACAGTACATACACTATATTGCTAAAAGTATTGGGACACCACTCCGAATCATTGAATTCAGTTTTTCCAATCACTTCCATGGCCACAGGTGTTTAAAATCAAGCACTTAGGCATTTTAGACTGCTTCTACAAACATTTGTGAAAGAATGGGTCGCTCTCAGGAGCTCACTGAATTCAAGCGTGGTACTATGATAGGTTGCCACCTGTGCAATAAGTCCATTCGTGAAATGTCCTTACTTAGTGCTATTATAACAAAGTGGAAGCAATTAGGAACAACAGAAACTCAGCCACAAAGTGGTAGGCCACATAAAATCACAGAGCGGGGTCAGCGCATGCTAAGGCGCACAGTGCGCAAAAGTTGCCAACTTTCTGCAGAGTAAATAGCTACAGACCTCCAAACGTTGAGTGGCCTTTGGATTAGCTCAAGAACAGTGCGTAGAGAGTTTCATGGAATGGGTTTCCATGGCCGAGCAGCTGCATACAAGCCTTACATCACCAAGTGCAATACAAAGCGTCTGATGCAGTGGTGTAAAGCATGCCATCACTGGACACTAGAGCAGTGGAGATGTGTTCTCTGGAGTGATGACTCATGCTTCTGTCTGGCAATCTGATTTGGCGGTTGCTTTGGTGGTTTCCAGGAGAATGGTACTTGTCTGACTGCATTTTGCCAAGTGTAAAGTTTGGTGGAGGGAGGATTATGGTGCGGGGTTGTTTTTCAGAGGTTGGGCTTGGCCCCTTACTTAGTTCCATTGAAAGGAACTGTTAATGCTTCAGCATACCAAGACATTTTTGGACAATTTCATGCGCCCAACTTCGTGGAAACAGTTTGGGGCTGGCCCCTCCCTGTTCCAACATGACTGCGCACCAGTGCACAAAGCAAGATCCATAAAGACATGGATGAGCGAGTTCGGTGTGGAGTCCTGACCTCAACCTGATATAGCACCTTTTGGATGAACTAGAGCGGAGACTGCAAACCAGGTCTTCTCATCCAACATCTGTGCCTGACCACGCAAATGCACTTCTAGAAGAATTGTAAAAGATTCCCATGAACATACACCACCATTGAATACATTTTTTTTATGGTATACAGTATGCAATTTTGTATTAGGCTTTGTTTCAAGTGTATGCTATTAATAGCATATATCCTATAATAGCGTGCATTTGAAAGTGTGTTGAGCAACTTTTCACACATTGTTCCTGGTAAATCACCGTGCATGCACAGCTCCATCCACACACAGCGCATCTGGAAAGTTTTCCACAAAAACTTTTATACACAATAACCCATATTAACAAAGTGAAAAAGGTGTGTACATAAGTATTCACAGCCTTTGCCATGACACTCATAATGGAGCTCAGGCACATCCTGTTTCCAATGATCATCCTTGATGTTTCTACAACTTGATTGGAGTCCACCTGTAACAAATGCAGGTGATTGGACATGATTTGGAAAGGCACACACCTGTCTATATAAGGTACCAATAATGAGCATGTCAGAGCACAAACCAAGCCATGATGTCCAAGGAGAATTGTCTGTGGACCTCTGAGACAGGATTGTATCGAGGCACAAATCTGGTGGCGGCTATAGAAAGATTTCTGCAGAATTGACGGTCCCAATGAACACAGTGACCTCGATCATCTGTAAATGGAAGACGTTTGGAACCACCAGGACTCTTCCTAGATCTGGCTGCCCGGCCAGACGGGCAGCCAAGGGGCTGGGGAGAAGGGCTTTAGTCATGGAGGTGACCAAGAAAACCTATGGTCACTCTGACAGAGTTCCAATGTTGCTCCGTGGAGAGAGGAGAACCTTCCAGAAGGACAACCATTTCTGCAGCAGTCCACCAATCAGCCCTGTATGGTAGAGTGGCCAGATGGAAGCTACTCCTCAGTAAAAGGCACGACAGCCCGCCTGGAGTTTGCCAAACGGCACCTTAAGGACTCTCAATCCATGAGAAAGAAAAAAAATGTCATGAACATATCAAATGTAAAAGAACATTGATATCAAGAACAGTTATTAAATGTCAAAATTTAAATGGCTAGGCTGGAGCTGTGGGTGCATGAAATAACTCAAATCCGGCCCGCAGTTATTTCCCAATCCTTCCCGTTATCTCCCTCCCACTCGATTTCCAAATAAAAAGAAAGGGCTATTAAAAATCAATTGCATGTCAAACGGCTTGCCATACAAATCCAAGGCTTGTGTGTTTGCTGTTTCTTACATTGTTGTTTAAAAAGTCCAATTTGAATGCTTTTTGTGTTGTACCATAATAAAACAATTTAACTTCTGTTCTTATTCAACAAGACTTGATCATAGTACCAAGCTTGTTTTTCCTCTCCTCACCAATGTCTGTTTTTTTCTTTAGCCATGAAGCTGGGACCGGAGGCATTCCGTTTTGACGGAGGAGTTGAGGCAATCGCCACGCGACAGATGGAGAAATATTTCATCCTGCGTCCTGAGGTCATTGAGACCTACATGTACATGTGGAGATTCACTCATGACCCCAAGTACAGGGAATGGGGCTGGGAGGCTATCCAGGCATGTACAAAAGCCATATAATGGAATATAGCAAAAGAACAAAGATACAAGATGTTTCATGTAAAGCATGTGTAGATAGTTTGCAGAAATGTCTTTTGTGTCTTTTAGGCATTAGAGCAATACTGTAGGGTTGATGGAGGCTATTCTGGAGTGAGGGACGTCTACTCCTCCACTCCAAATCACGACGATGTTCAACAGAGCTTCTATCTGGCCGAGACACTCAAGTAATACACAAACACACCCCTACCTCTGTCTTTTAATTGTGTTTTTGTGTTTATACTAGATCACATGAGGCACACCTTTGTTAAGGTCGGGTTACAAAGAGAAAACATTAGCAGTTCAGACAGAGCTTTATCTGCAGGGAATAATTGACATTTTTAACTAAATAAAAGGAATCACTTTTTATCGTTCTGGTAAGATAAGTGATATATAAACAGTACATTTCACATGGTCTAAATGTGAACATTGAAGCATTTGACTAATTTGTAGCCAGAGCTATGCAAACTTTCAAGGAAGTAACAGGCCCATCTCCACCTCTCACCATCACATACATCTATCGAACCGTGGCTTTACATTGCTAACTTACACGTAGTGGTAGAAACACACACACCCTGGGTCTAAGTAACTGTAGTACTTATTGGTTGGAGGATATCATTAGTTACTGCTTACATTTCCTGGTTGTGTGTAGGGCTGTCGCGATAACCGCAAAAATAGAATACCGCGGTGTTGCTAATCCAACCGCAGGCCGTGGAAAGCAACCGCAGGTACCGCAAACCGCAATGTTTACATTCATGCATCTGTATGCTAGTAGCGAGGGACGGTGGATGAGTGCAAAAACTATCTTACAAGTAAT
>JAODUH010004475.1:0-10684 GCA_027564835.1 Typhlichthys subterraneus | reverse complement strand
AGAAAAGTGTAATTTCTTCATTGTTGTCACATGAAAAGATATGCTCACATATTTGCAAATATGTGAGGGGTGTACTCGCTTTTGTGAGATACTGTATCAGTAGGTCGGGTCGGTCATTATTTCTCACATATTTCACCAGGCATGTCGGTTTCGGGTCGGGTTCTAAATGAATTTACTAATTAATACAAATAATTTGCAGAGTGTTTAAGCAACTAGTAGCTCATTCAGATGTTGCCAGTTGCAGCCCGTACCTTTCCCACTCTCTCATATAGTACATTTGTATTTAGAGAGAAACGTGAAAATGGTGGATGCTGGATAAGGCTGGATTTGTTCAAAGCCGTTTTCAGTAATAAACAACGTTGAAAACGTTAGAATGACTCCTGTTATTTCTTAGTAACCTATACTACAATATAACATTTAGGCTGCATATTTCCTTAACTCCTGGCAACATTGTAGCGAAAACAACTTCTTTCTTTTTATCACTATCCAGCAAGCTAGTAACAAATGAGTCAGCAGCAATATCTAGACTAGAGCTCTGCACCATCTGATACGCACGGTGCAGTGTATGGACACCACCTGGGAAAGTTAATAAAATATAATAAATAAAAAAATAAAAAACAAAAAAAATATCCTGCTGTAATCGAGTTAAAAGCAGAGTCTTCAGAAAGCCATACACATGTGAGTTTGGATATGGCTCGGACAGAATTATTATGGGCTCGGCCCATGTCAGGTTAAACTTTTCAGGCCGAATGAAAGCTCTAATATAGACCATGTAGACAGTAGCATTGCTCTGGACAATAGGTGGCGGTAATGCACCAATAGCGTTGGATCCAGGGGGGCATTGTCTGACTCTAGGCTTGAAGCAGCCGTGATTTGTGGCGACGGGTGGTACTGCCGCCGTAAGAACCAGCTGCAATACACACTCTATTCGTAAATTCATTATTGGTTTTACTGCTCTGCAGACATTTCTTCAGGTGCCATTAGCTCACATGGTGCTCCATAATATTCTCTTTGTGCTTATGTAATATGCCTACATATATTATTTTTAACAATGTCAATAACGCCAGTTAGGATGATTATTTGTAAAAAATCCTGCAACATCCTGTACTCATGCCTGCTTTTGCTTGTGCATTACTTGCAAAATAGCCACTTTAACGACTCTTAAATTAGAATCTCGTGCTTCACTGCGATAATGAGCAAAGCCTAATTAAGGGCGAGCCGCCATTTTCTTCCCTGTGTATCTTATAATAAGTCTAGGTGGTTAGATCCCAAACGCCATGAAACCGAAGAAGACAATTATATTTCAGTAAGCTGAGACCTTGCAACATGCCCCACAGCAACATAGCCCATATTAACATTGCTTGAACAACGCACAAGATCTAATGCAAATCTTTATAGTATTAAGTTTAATGTGGGGGGGGTTGTTTCCTAAAGCCCAGGCAAGCATTATTTTCTTGTGTGACGTGTGACTCGCAGGGAACGAGCAAAGTACTCCCCTTGGAGTTTGTTTTGAAACCATGGAGTCGAGCCAGTGCAAGCAAGCAGGGACACCGCACAGTTTAATTTGCTGTGATCACGACCATATTTTGTGGATATTACTGTATGGCCCATGGATTGTATTCAAATCTAGAGGTCTTGATCTGCATTTAACAAAACATATCTTAGATAGATTTAGAAGTTTATGTAGATACCGTATGAAAAGTAGGTTACAGACACAATGCAGTAAGAGTATAGGCATCACAACATAGAATAACTAAAACAACAGCCACACACACGTCCTTGCTGTTGGTTGAGACTGCGTATTTAGGTCAAAGCTTAGTGAACTCTTATTGCTTTGCCACAGGAAGCAAATGTTGTATTCGCCACTTTTTGCTTATTCTTATTAGAAATGTAGTTGTGTCAATGACATAATTGCAGTAGTGAACTTTGCTCAGTCATGTGTAGCGACACACTAGTCTAGTTTTGTAATCTTTAGTCTTTAAAATCATGTACTGTGTGCTCAAATGGTAGAAGCTATTATCAATCCAGAATGAAAATATTCAATTCCTGAGGCTGGATTCAACCTGAAAAAAATATATGTATTTAGCTTTCAGAAAATATGAATTAATCCACACACACACACACACACACACACACACACACACACAAACACACATTTTCACAAATTAGCTAAATGTAGTTGTTGTGCTGAAAATGATGAAGGAGCATGTATCTAATTACTTGACATTTGGAGACCAGCCAGCGTGGTTACATGCATGGGGTCCCCCCGCCATGGCTACTCCAGCCCTGCACTACAGTAAAAGGACACACGTTCATTCTGATTAAATTACTCAGTAACATCCAGATGAATGTGACCCTTCACAATTCACATCATGAAATATCACCATTTGTAAAATCACTGAATTCAATGTTTCCATGGCAACTAAAAGTCAATATCAGATGATGCCACATCTCAATCTACAGGTTTCCAAATGTACACATTCTTCTCCTTCTCACATCTTGGACAACTGCCATACTCTGGTGATGTTGTGACATAACTTTGATATGGATAAGAGGAAGAATCTACCTCCAATAGAGGAAGAAAATGGTTATCTTTCCATATGACACTCTGGCAACACAGACCAACAACTGACATGGCTGTAATGCCATAGGAGCCATGTGGCATTACCCATCTACACAGTGCTCCAGGAAATGTTATAACTGCACTACTACTACAGAAATCAGTGTAGACAAAAGTTAGTGTTTACGTAAATTTCTAAGATTAAATCCACCAATTTAAATAGGCAAAGTCAGGTGACAAATTGCATGTTTAATGGCAGAGAAAAATAATTGCTTTTCTGGTATCTAACTGATCAGTGTAATGTGTTGTTGCACCCATGGTGAATTCATTGTATGGAATAATTAACCTGGTCATTGAATTACACAGCTGTTTTAGGCACCAATATATGTCACATGTGGGGGATAAATGGCTTGATAATACATCCATAGGGCAGAGTAATGGATGCTGAGGTCCAAATCTCCCATCAAGCAATGAGCAAGATTGGCTTTGTAATATCCCAGAGAACAATGAAACAGCTTGAACTGTTCTGAACTAACGTTTAATTCCACTGTGCCAACTGTAAACTCTGCTTGTATTTCCACAGGCTATTTCCTTCCTCACTCCTTTGGCAGTGATATTTGTGGTCAAGATTATTCGAAGGACAGACAAGACAGAAATTAAAGAGGCGTGTTTAGGTATGTGCATTTATAATACAACATATAAGAAATGTCAAAGCATTTGCCGCTGTTGTTCCTTGACCTATTCACAACTAAAGGACTCTCATATGCAGTACATTCTGAAAACAACACAATGAGATGCGGTGTTTTTCAAAATAATTACTATTTACATAAACATCCTCTAAAAAGGCATTTCTCTCTCTTGCTAACAGTGCAGCTTTTTTGCCTACAATGCCCGAAAGCAAGGCAGTATCTCGTATCCAGTTCTACTTTTATAATGTGTGTTTAATGATCGTTTCAAATCAAATAAAATTAAGCAGACAGAACAATAAGCAGGAGGGTTTATTAATGTAGAGAATACAGTTCCGTGCAGTATTTATCAGCGCCACTACATCCTATAAAAATGTATATGTATATCATTAGACATGAAAAAATAACATTAGGCATAACATTATTCACATAGAATAAGATTAGTTTAACATTGTGGTTAGGTGTAATGTTGCATGGATCCCCATCTACTGGTGGACTATATTCTGTAAAGCATTTATACTTTCAAGCTAACGATCATTTTATGATGCCTGTCACTGCTGTAAACTCTGATTATTGCAATCTGTTCTAGTTTCCCCTGAGGAGCCTGGGGTGAATACATTAGACAAATGTTTATAGAAATCAATGTTGCCAACTGTTTTTCAATTAAAGTAGCTAGCACTAGATCCAAAAGTCGC
Organism: Typhlichthys subterraneus; assembly: GCA_027564835.1. Taxonomy (NCBI): domain Eukaryota; kingdom Metazoa; phylum Chordata; class Actinopteri; order Percopsiformes; family Amblyopsidae; genus Typhlichthys; species Typhlichthys subterraneus. The sequence continues at coordinate 6,743 of JAODUH010004475.1, read as the reverse complement.
TAGAAGTATCCAGATGACGTCATGCGCTCATTTGCATATTGATGGAATTATCGCGTATTAGTTTGAATCCTGCTGCCGGCCACATCACACCGCAGACTCACAAGAACAAGACACAGACACAACGAATAGGCGAGCCACTGCTCTGCGTTTAATTTATGAATTAACAGTCACCACTGGTACACAGGCTATTGACAAAACACAAAGGATTACCCTGCCTTAAATAACACCACACCCACACAGCTGGAAACAATCAGTAAACAGCACGTGTGGGTCTGGGGTGTTGGGGACAGCAGCAAGTGCCCGCCGGACGAACAAACGCCGAGGCCGGAACGGGAAAGGGGGTGTGTACCCCGTCGAACGTTACAATCTAATATAAGATACTGAGATACAGTATTATACTGTATATCCACAGATCAAATCTAATGGAACATAACATTGGTACAATTAGTCTAATTTTATATCTATCTGTATATCTAACTTTAGAGTTGCATTGAGTACAGTGATTAGTATAGCATCTCCTTTGTGCACTTGTTACTAATAACAGTTTGAACTTTTAAAAGCCTGTTAAATTGACCAGCTTCCTATGAATCATAATACAGTTATTTTAGAACGCATCTTGATCTTTGACAAGCATAAAGCAACATTCTAAAGAAAATAATGTTTACTGCATACAGTAGCGCATCGTTTGGGTTAATCATATCAGGGTTTTCCTGAATTGGCTGAATTAGTGAGATTATATTAAGTGAAGGTAATGTCCAATATCCTAGAGGCTATCACAAAAAGTAGGCCTACACTGCAAATTGATGTACAGTAACCATGAGTTTTACATGTCTTATCAGCAAATGTAACTTGTTATATGCATTCAGATTTTGATCTGAGTTGAAATTTTGACTAAATTAACAAGCTGTACATTGCTGCTATAACGCTCTGCTCTGCAGGCCTGGGATATATAACCAGACAGTAGCCTACTACTCGGAGTGTGGGGTGATCTCATTTGACCTGTGGTCTACAGGGATTAGCCAACAACGACAATACTCTGTTTTATGATGAGTCCCAATGGTAGCTCTGCTGCTAATTAAATGACTGTACAGTTACAGTACAGTGCTGTGTTGGCCTTACAGCCATTTAAAACCAATATATTTACTAAATGAGTATGGTGGTTTAATCAAATGTTTTCACAAAGCTTTAACAAAGAGTCTCTAGTAACTAGGCAATCCAGTCCGTTTCACCAGCAAATGTAAAAGTAAATTTCCTTTACTTTGTATTACCTATTAAAGGGAGCTTTATAGATGTTCACACCAAGAATTGTGGAAATTAATGATTAAATATACTGGAACAAGAGAAGCTTGTCTGTAGCTGTATTTCTAAAGAAAGGAACACCATCTTAAAACAGAACAATACAGATACTGTGTGAAGAGAGCTTCAACTGAAATCTGGGGCTGTAGCTCTTTTTATAGGCTTCAAATAAACAGTTCTCGTACGAGTCTCAACCAGAATAAAATGTATGTCTAGAGTCGCAAAGTAACCATACATCTGTTTACTCTCAAAAATAAACAGACAGAATACATACATATGGTATTCAGGAATTCAGACAGCAGCTTTTTCAAATACATGTAATCCCTACATGGTTCTTCTTGTACTGAGATGCACACAGTTCATACAGAGTTTATCAGTACAAAGGTCACAGTATGAAACATAAGTATCGCAATTTCCCGGCTATTAACTGCAGTTAATACATTGATTTTTCAAACTGTTGGCAGCTCTGCGGCTAATGCTCGGGTGCGGTCTATACACGTGGTTACATTTTTTGTTCTCTCATTGGGCTATTTTTATTTTTATCTTTAAGGTAATCTGGGGATATGAATTGTACATCCAAAAAATGTTTTGCTATGGTAGTAGGACAATCTATCATAGTAGAGGGCTTTTCACATTGAATTAGGATCCCGCTCTCCATCCTGCCCGCCTCTCGTGTAAAAGGCAAAACTTCAAACCACATTCACACTCATGTGGAGGATGGAGGGACGTTATCATGTAGGTAATGCAAGGCCTAAAGGCGATCTCTGTTTGTGCTGTGTAAGAACGAGAGAGACATGCCTTTTGGTCTTTTATCCCTTTAGGCAAATTGCCTTTCAGGGTGAAGATGTTCGGAAACTATATGGTCAGTGTTGACATGTAAAATAGAGTAATAGGCTTGTAATGTCAGCATGTGTGCTGTTATCTCCTTTGTTTGACATCAGAGTGCAACATCCGTTTTTTCTTGATGGCAATTGAGAGCGTGTTTTTGTGTATTCATAATACAGTAGACCTTGGTCCATATGAAATGGTGCATGGTCACATGGATATTTCTTTAAACAGTGTTAATGTTGACATAAAGAACAAAGGAAGATAAAATCCATCTAATAAATGGCCCATGTACTGTATAGGATGGCTACAGTGATACTGTTTGAACCCTGTAGTAGAAGCGAGCGGTGGTAGGTTTATACATTGCACATCTTCACATTTCACTACAGACCTCCAAAGCCTGTGCATCCCTAAATTGGCAGTTTGTTATGTTTATTACTTCATGCCAACAGAGTAGGTCCGTGCCAGGGCTTTACTGCACAGGCTATTTTTCATCTGTGAAAGAAATACATTTTATTCATTCTTCCACAGCAGTGTCCCTGGCCCTGGCCCTGAATGGTGTCTTCACAAACACTATCAAGTTGATTGTTGGCAGGTACAAGAAGATAAACATGTAATCAAGTGCAATAATTGTTGTTTTTTTTTCTTCTGTGCTCTTGTTTGAGCTGTGAATTGACAAATGCATCCATGTCTTCTGATAGATTCATAAATGTAGTCTGGAGAGAAGCAGCATTTTATAGCCTCTTTGCAATTTAAATTAATATATATAATGGAAGAGAAAAGCTGGAGTTCCTGCCCTTTCACAGACAATGTAGCTGTAACATGTTTATTGGTTCCTTTAAAGGCATGGAATGACAGAGTGAGCGGGGAATGATACGCCCCTAATTCGCCCACATTAGGCTTTCAGGGGGTCGTGTGCATGTGCATGTACTGTATGCATGCATGTGAGCTTCATCCAATCCTGTGATTTCAACTAATCTGCTCAGGTATTATTCATGTTTGCATACCCTGCCCAAAACTTGAGGCTGTAAAACATGAATGAAAAGGTGCAATGACATATAAATGCATATAAGTCATGATGTTTCATGCTATTCGTCCAACAGCAACTGTAATATGTGTAATTGTCCTACTAGGCCCAGGCCGGACTTCTTCCAGCGGTGTTTCCCTGATGGACAGATGAATGCTAAGATGCTCTGCACCGGAGAGCCAGACCTGGTGGCTGAGGGTCGCAAGAGCTTCCCCAGTAGCCACTCCTCCTGTAAGAGCCGTCCGACATGCTGCTATGTCACCGCAGGCACTTGATTGATTATTTGTAGTCATGCAAATTACTGTAATAATAAAAAAATAGGACTAGTATCTATCTTGGTGTGGAAGTTTGAAGAGCTGTAAAAGGGTTTCATTGCAGCTGTAAGCGTACATGGTGTTAATTAGCTATCTTGCTAATTCATGGGGATAATCTTGGGTCTGCCACTTTCAACGGTTGCCTCAAATTACACTTTGCCTCAAGGAGTTTAATGTTAAATGTACACATTCCTAGAGTGTTTAGAGAGCTGCTATAGAGAATCTTATCAGGTGCCTTAATCTGGTCTCCTATTTTGCATTTAGTTGGAAGTGTGGGATGCACTTTCACTATTGCAACTTTATTCTGATGCTCACTTCGCACGTTCAGCTGAAATCAACACAGGACACCTTTCACACCATATTTCTTTCCAAGCGCTTTCAAGTCCAGCAGTGTATTAAATAATGAATGTGTTTTGCTGTAGAACAAATGCATGTGTAGTAGAGTGCTTGGGATATTTATGTGGAATACAATTGTTCTTGTGAAAACTCTTTGCTATTGCAATATACAGTATATTGTAAGGATCCTTATACAGTAAGGTAAAACCAATAAGGTACGACATAGACTTGTGACAGCATTGGTTTGACATATGGCCTTTAAGTCTAGATTATAATCTGTGAACCCATTACATTGTATATCAGTTGTTTGAATCACTTCATCATTTCAGTTTTAATTTATTGCTGTTATGTGAGTGCTCTGGAGGCACATTGACACTAAAGAAGTGAATTATGCAGGCTATTTCAGCAGGGCCATTGCTATAGAAATTAGCAAATAATGGCATGTTTGCCTGCACTCATCGTTTAATTGGAGAAATGTGCAAAGATGTCAAAATCGTGATATGTGTTGGTGTTATAGACATAGACTTTTGTGTTTTTCTAATTAGTCTGTGCTACACTATGTAGGTGGATGTGGATTTGTTTTCTAAGCATTACTACCAAGGATTGAAGCAAATCAGACTTGCCTTACAGTATTTAACATTTGATGTAAACGTATGTATGCGTGTTTTATAACGTAACTTGTCTTTGCTGTCAATGCACATCATCATTAATTCATGTGTAAACAATGTAGTATAGGAGATAACATAGGTTCAACGTTTTATTGATGTTCAAGACATATGCAATTTTATGGATGAGTCTCATTTCCAACTGTTTGAGTATGCTATTGGAGTTGCATACAATATACGCACAACAGCTTCTAATACATCTGTTTCATTAAAATAGCCTTGAAGTTTTACAATGTCTCAATAGTTGTGGTACAGATGGAGATGGCTATATCATTCTTTGCACTGCACGTGTGCACTCATTTTTAAGGAAGTTTTAATAATAGCCTTGTTCTGTTGGAGAGAGAGAGAGAGAGACAGACAGACAGACAGACAGACTTGACTGCTCCAGAATGTAACTACACTGCGATTGTGATACCTTTTTCAGGAACAATTGGAAAGATCTGGCCTATGTACTTCAATTCAAAGGCCAGTCCATCAAGAAAGCATCAGTGATATCCATTAATACAAGTCAGAACAGTTCATCTTAGCCAGAGCCATATAAAGAGAGAGTCACTGGGGATCAGAGGCACACATACGCCACTGCATCAAGAGAGAGAAAGGAATATACTGTAATTTCCTGTATGTGTCCATTTTCAGTATTCTGACAACAGCCTATGAGGTTTGGGTTAAATGTCAACCTAAATGAAAGGCAACAGACAACGATCTGAGTGACATTTAAACATGCTGCACCTGGCCATATTGAAATGAGCCTGTTCCATCATGTAAGTTTAGTACTAGAGTTTGTATACGGCTACAAATCATGCTATTGATTGATATGTTAGGAACTTAGGCTCATACAGTGGGCTACAGTAGTAATGTGTTAATGGGTAAAATATGTACACTTTCATATGTATCACTCGTGCAAGAGCCAGAAGCGTCTTCCAGTGCATACTGTAAGGCTACTTCTGACAAAGGTCCATTCTGTTGTAAAGGGAAATCTTGCCATCTTGCCAAAATTAGTTGATAATGACATCGATGAGTATATACTGTGTATATACTCACTGTTAAAAACACCCTCATACTTGACATGTTCCATTTGATTCACGCTGTGTTTTCCACACTACTGTGTATGCACTGTATTGCGCAAGGCGGATGCTTCAATTTACACTTAGTTTGCAGCAAGGAGTTAAGGTTTAATTTACACATTAATAGCAAGAGCACCTGCCTTTATTCGCTATACTCCCATTCTCTATTTAGCTGGGAGTGTTGTATGCATTAAACCATATCATACTTGAAATGTTCCATTTGATTCATAACTTATTGTATTAGTTACTGTACGTATCCTTTACACACATACTGCTTCTACAGTAACAGCTGCCTCCTATGAAAGTTGGGATCCATGTTTTAAAACAGCTGCTAGTGAATATTTTACATTTAAACCATTTTTAACTTTCTCAGAATTGGTACATTTAGATGGGCAAAGGATTGTGGGATAATAGGCTGTGCCAGCATAGATCACTACTGGTTGCAGGTCCATTTTTTGCTTTCTCTCCTTGCTGGTGGCCCACTGAGAAGGCCAAGGAGGAATCTTTGTTTTCTTATGGGACCACCACACACAAACACGCATGCACACACACACATACACTAAATTGCATTACAGAGAAATGGCCAAGCAGGCTGGCTTGAATTAAAAAGCCTTAATTTATCAGTTGTCTGTGCATTAAGGCACACTTTAGTGTTGGACATTGTGCATATTGAGCACTTCTGTTAGGGAATACGACCATATAGAAATACAATTATTACCCATAAACCTTTTATGGGTGTGGGCTATGCAGTAAGATTATAACGTAACTTTTTCCCCCTACCTTTTCAGTCCTTGCGTTGATATACAGGTCAGATCAGAGCCATGGAAATAACAGTTACGCCAACAGAAGTTCGAAATTGTCAACGGTCACATGGTCAATGGAGAGGCAAAACCTATGGCAAAATAATTTCCGCTAACTTCCGGGAACTGTTTTGAGTCTCCATGATCCGCCATTGCTGTAAATAACGGTCATTGAAGTGAACGGAGATGGCGCGACTCTCTCTTTACATGGCTCTGGCTCAGATTAACTGCTCTGACTTGTATTAATGGATGTCACTGACGCTTTCTTGATTGAAGTACATAAGCCAGATCTTTCCATTTGTTCCTGAAAACAGTATCTCAATCACAGTGTAGTCATGTTTATCTCTCTCTCTCTCTCTCTCTCTCTCTCTCTCTCTCTCTCTCTCTCTCTCTCTCTCTCTCTCTCTCTCTCTCTC
>JAODUH010004474.1:0-10684 GCA_027564835.1 Typhlichthys subterraneus | reverse complement strand
CAGCATCTGGCTTGTGGTCAAGCTCGTCAAGGATCAGTTCTGCCATTTCTACGGCTAGCACGGCTCCGCATAACTCATGGCAAGGGATAGTTAGCTCCGGTTGAGGAGCTAGCTTTGCTTTACCAAGCACGAAGCCAAATCTACACTGCCCGTCTGTCATGATAAGCCTCAGGTAAGCCACCGCTCCTATGGCCCAGTTAGAGGCGTCGAGAAGAGACATAGCTCAGTGTATGTGGCACTGGAGAGGGACTGTTGAACATATGAGCGGGGAAGATGGACGCTACTCAAATCTGTAATGATTTTTTCCAGGTTTCCAATTTGTTTAGCTTGTCAGTTGGAAGTTCAGTGTCCCAGTCATGAATGTCAACAGAAAGTTCTCTTAGTAGTGTTCGCCTTTGGATTGTCACTGGTGCAACCAAGCCCAATGGGTCGAAGAGGCTATTCACGGTGGATAGCACTCCACGACGGGTGTACGGCTTGTCGCTAACTGCTACTCTGAATGTAAATGTATCAGAGTCAATGTTCCAGCACAACCCAAGGCTTCTTTGTACAGGCAGAGCTTCTTTGTCAAGGCCTATATCTTTTAGGCCCGCAGCCAAGTCTCCGGGTGTGAACGCTTGCATCACTATAACGCTATTTGAGGCAATTTTGTGCAGTTTAAGATTTGATTCTGCCAGTGATGCTTGCGTGCGCTTGAGAAGATCAATGGCTTCAGCTTCGGTTGGGAGGGAGATGAGCCCATCATCCACATAGAAGTGTCTTTCGACAAAGTGACGGGTGTCGTATCCATACTTCTGTTCACCTTTTTGGGCAGCTCTTCGAAGACCGTATATAGCCACTGCCGGTGAAGGGTTATTCCCACATGTACACACATGCGGTACTCAACTACCATTAGTCAAATCATTATCCTTGTGCCAGAAGAATCTTAGATAGTTCCTGTGGTCTTCTGACACTAAGAAGCCATAGAACATTTGTTGGATGTCGGCCGTTAGCGCAACACGTTCTTTCCTAAACCTTAGCAGTATCCCAAGGAGGGAGTTATTTAAATCAGGGCCTGAGAGTAGGACGCTGTTAAGAGAGATGCCACCTTCCTGTGCACTCGAGTCAAACACGACTCGTATGTGATCCGGCTTTTGAAAGTGGTACACTCCGAAAATGGGTGAGTACCAACACTCAACATTTTCGTGGAGATGGGGTGCTCCCTCTGCATATCCATTTTTAAAAAGCTGTTCCATAAATGTAACAATAACAATAACTTTTATTTTTTGATTTCTCTTCAGCGTGCGTTGCAAGGAGTGGAGGCGAGAAAGAGCTTGAGTACGGTTATTTGGAAGGCATGGTCTGACTGACCTGAATGGTAGGGGTGCAATCCAGCTGTTTTTCTCTTCTTGCTGGGACTCTTCCTGAATGATCTTCAGAAAGGTCTCATCTTCAAAGGACAAAGCAGGTTTGTTATAATTTTTTGTTCTCATGAACACACTTATTCCAAGCTTGACTTCAGCAGGCACATTGACCGCAGAATAGGTGGAAAGATGTGAGGAGATTTTGTACCTGTGCTCCCCGCCGTGATTTGCTTTTTCTTTCACATAAATGCGCTTCTGACATGAAGTCAGAAATGATGGATGGCCATTTCGTAAGACATTCATTTTGAAGATGGCAACAGTGCTCTTGTGTACACTGTTTATGCAAACTCCCCACTATTACCCACCCTAAATCCAAACGCTGGGCAAAAGGTGCATTATGGGGCCCATTGATTTGCTGTCTCACCTTGTGAACACGTATGAGATCTCTCCCCAGTAAGATTAAGATCTGCGCTTCAGAATCAAGCTCTGGGATATAAGGCGCCACAGGTTTTAAGTGGGCATGGTGAAGGGCAACCTCTGGTGAGGGGATTTCTGATCTATTGCTCATGATCTCATTACATTCAATGAGTGGAGGTAAGTCTACACACACTTCACCATTAATTTCTTCTATTTGGAACCCGATTGCCTTCCTTCCAACCATTTCAGTGGTGCCAGCACAGGTCCTCATTAAGTAAGGTGAAAGACCACTGTCTATGCCAAACAGCTGAAAGAACTCTGATCCGGCCAACAAGGGATTGCTCTGATCATCAAGGATAGCGTACATCTTGATTGAGCGTTCTCATTGTCCTTTTGGGAAAACTTGCACCAGATCGCGCTGGGAGACCTTCTCCGCAAACTTCAGTGCACCTTGAAGTTACCTCTGGAGGGTTTTGCTGTGATATGTCTGGCTCAATTGCAGGAGACACTACTGGTGAAAAGGAACTGTCTGGATGCAAGGCTGAACAGTGTCCTTCGCTCTCGCATTCTTTGCATTTCAGCTTTACTTGACACTCCCTGGCCATATGAGTAGCAGAGCAAGACCTAAAACATCGTCTGTGCTTTTAGTATGTTCTTGCGTTCTATCAGTGGCTTCATTTTAAAGGCTCTACACTTATTCAGAGGATGAGATTTATTATGAAATGGGCAGTAATTATCTGGGTCACTACTACTTTTCTTATTCATCTCCGCTTTATGCTTATAGCTTGGATCTGCTGATCTGCTGACGGATGTGCAAACACATCCGTCTTATGGACAGATATAGCGGCCCTCGCACCATCATGCCTCATCATGGGCCTTTCATTGCGAGAATGAGTACTGCTACTATTGGTCAGCACAAAGCTAGGATCATTTCTGGCTTTTGCTTGACTGCAGACAAATTTTGCAAAGAAAGAGAATGCGGGGTAGCAGACCCGGTGTTCTTTATATCTAGAACCTGAAGAAATCCATTTCTCTTGTAAATTCAGTGGCAGCTTTTCAAATATGGGGTTAATGCCTCGAGATGTATCAAGGTAACTAAGACCAGGTAGGTACCCATCTTCTTTAGCTGAGAGCAGCTCCCTGAGCAGATCACCAAGTTCTTAGTTTAAGGTTTTCTTTCGAACTGAGATGTGGAAAGCCATCCAGCCTCTTGAATAAAGCTCTCTCTATCACTTCAGGCGTGGCATAGCACTCTTGAAATCTTGCCCACGACAACTGCAGGGCTGCCTGAGGCTTTGTGACATAGACAGCTCAAATTCATCTAAAATGTTCAGAGGATTCCTTCCCTAGCCATTTTACTAATAGATCTAACTCTTCACTGGCTGATAGTTCTAAACCTTGAGTAGCAAAGGCTTTTAAAGAAAGAGGACTGCCATGCTCTGAAACTCTCAGCCTGATCGTCAAATGTAGTAAGCCCTGTTGTTACCAATTCCCTGCGAGCCAGATACTTGGCAAAGTCTATCATATTGGCTGCTGAAGGAGAAGGAGAGTCCTGTGTGTTGTTCCTAGGAAAATGGTATGGATCGTTTGCTTGCCTGAATGAAGGGGAGCCCTCTTCCTGATAGGCCCTATAGGAGAAGTGAGGGCTTGTGCTGGGGTGCTGCAGATGGTGTATCGGCTCCTGTGATGCTGATAAGTGCTCACTCTTCTGCTTTGTAGGTGAGACATCATGGTGGTGCATGGAGCTTAATTCTGGAGCCTCCTGCTTAAATAACGATGGTGACTGATACAGAAAGAGGGTTGTGCATCAGGTGGTGGTGTGGTAAGGTTGGAGCTGGTCTGTGCCTGATGATCTTGGTACGCCTCTGTTCGCTGTCTGATTATCTGCGGCGAGACGATATTCCTGGCGCTGCGCCTATCCTCACTTTCCATTCCCGCTGCAGCCTCTAAAACGTCGGCCTCTGCGTTGGCAGCAGCAGCTGCTGCTTTCTCCATTTGAAGTGCTTCAAGGTCTGCATTTAGTATGGCTTTCTCCAAATCCAATTTGGCTTTATGTTTTTTCAACTCCAGCTCCCTTAGTGCAAATGTGGCCCTGGTGCGCGCGGCTTCAGCTGTGGCTCTTGCTCTAGCAGCAGCACAGGCTACTGAAGATGAGCGGCTGGATATTGATGCTCTATCATCTTTCTCTCTTTGAACTTCCATAATCGTGGTAATTTGATCCTTATGACAGTATGACTTTTTACTGTACTGTTCTCTTTAAGTGTTTCCTCCAAGCATTACATAAATAAACAGCCAGCCAAACTCCTTTTCAAGAGCCAGGAAAGTGAGCATGCTTGCTCCTTTAATGATTTCTCGCACACAGCAGGTAATGCCGGATATCCACTACACGATTTCAGGCCGATTTTGACCCGATTTGGTCGTGACCGACGCATTTTCAGTGTCGGGACAGAACGTGGCTCGTCTGGAGCGACGACAGTTCGTTACTCCGTGTAGTGTGACATATTCTAAGATAGGTTACGAGACGTCTGAGACGCCTTACGACGTCCCGACGAAAAGACTAGCATGTTAGAATTTTTTAAATTTTCTTGCCTAGTTTGACATCCCCTACGAGGTGCTCCGACATATTCCTTCACGTTAACCAATAGGATGGATGCGTATGCTACTAAATAAACGTTTACCAACTATATAGTTCGGTATGGCTGCAGATTAGTCTATTGACAGCTAGGGCATGAGAGGATCTGCACCACTGCTTTAGAGCTGCCATTGCGTGTGTGTGTGTGTGTGTGCGTGTGCTTGAGAGAGCATGCATCGGAGAATCCCCGCTTGCACGCAATGATTGAGTATTTATAACTTGGTCGGACCGCTGCGTGATCTTTTTTTTTTTTAACAACAGTTGGAGAGGTTCAAACCAAAGCTGCTTCGACGTTTTCCTTTCTTTCTTTCTTTCTTTCTTTTTTTCTGAGCATAAAATCCCCAGCATCACACACAGCGCTTGTGTAGCCATGATTGACAAAATACTTGGCGCGCTGTGAACTATGATTGACAGCTTCTTGACCCCTCCTCCCCGATGACACATGATCTCTCACCAGGTCGTGAACGGCAGCATACTGTGATCGGTCGGTGTCATACGTGTAGTGTTGCCAGTCTCCCTGCCACGACACGTCAAGAATTTATCGCACAATGTTCGTCTAGTCTGACATGGTAACAATCGTGAGAGACAAAAAAGTCGTAGTGTATACCCGGCATTAGTCATGATGACAACATTGAATTGGAGTAAAACTAGAAAAGAAGATACAAAGGCAGACTTAACAAACTGCTAAATAACCAAAAAGTACAAATAAGTAATCTAACATTTACGTTTTAGACCATTATGTAAGGTAAGTATCACAATTTTATATTCAGCCTAGCACATCCAAGTGAGTAGCAGTTAAGTACTCTGTATTGCTGAGACTAATATATAAAATTAGAAATGTTCCGTAAACATAATCAATATCGCTTGTAGAACATATAAGGAATATAATCAAATTTACAGTCATTGCTTTCTTAAAGATTTACACCACAGATTAGACTGGATAAAACATGAGTAACCATAAAGATGTAGTCATGTCTCAGTCTTTTCTTCTTACTTCCTGTTTCCCTTAGAAATGCAGATGTCAAAATAAAAGCTCTGCAATCATTTGTGCATTTAACCATGGAAACATATTTAAATCAACTTAAAAAGTATTTCTTAAACTATAACAAATATTCAGGGCAGAAAAAGTATGCTCTAAAGCCGGCACAGACCTTGGGCAATAATACATTTTTATTACAAGTAGTAATTTTCAACAAACAAAGATTGTTTTTAAATGGTAATTTTGTCAATATTATCACCAGCATTGATGGGTCTCATCACAGTTCCGTCCTATTATTTAGTTTATAGCTCAAAAAACACAATTCATGGTGCACTTGAAATCATTGGAAATCATTCAGATGAATAGAGATGAGTCAAGACAAAACTAAAAAACCCACCAAAGTATGTAAGTGCTTCAAGATCTCTGAGATAAATACATACATTCCATATTGAATCAAACTTAATCAATATAGGGTATTTCATGCACAATTACCAAACATTGTGCTTAGAATGAGGGTGTCGGTCCGCGGCCGATCCAGCACCAGACAGCGCCAGGTGGTGGGTCCAGCACCAGATAGCGCCAGGTGGTGGGTCCAGCACCAGACAGCTCTGCTGCCACATAGCCACCTAGATTGCCACACATGCCGTTTGTCTCTCCTCCACTTCCTGGGCGGAGGTATGAGGCATTCCGTCCCGGCTCCTTGTAGTTTGTTGTTTTCGTTTTCGATGCACCAGCGATGGAACCTTATCGTCTTACTCCTCGACGCCTCGTCTACTCCGCAGCCCTGTCTGCCACGCTGCTCCTCCCAGCAATCTCTACGGCCGTACTAGTCCTGTAGTTCCGCATCCAGCAAGAGAGACAAGACTCTCCTGGACCCAGCTGTGTATCCATCAAGAGTGAATGGTCTATGGATCTACCTATTTGGTTAAAATATAAACCCCATTTTACTGAGCAAAGGTAAGAATTATAACAGATGCAAAAACCTGCCACTGATCAAAGGTAACAAGTCAGGAGATCTAGACTGGGTTGTTATCAGACTATACTTATCAGAGGTAGCAAGTCAGGAGATCTAGACTGGGTTGTTATCAGACTCTACTGATCAGAGGTAACAAGTCAGGAGATTTAACTGGGTTGTTATCAGACTCTACTGATCAGAAGTAACAAGTCAGGAGATCTAGACTGGGTTATTATCAGACTACTGATCAGAGGTAACAAGTCAGGAGATCCAGACTGGGTTATCAGACTCTACTGATCAGAGGTAACAAGTCAGGAGATCTAGACTGGGTTTTTATCAGACTATACTGATCAGAGGTAACAAGTCAGGAGATCTAGACTGGGTTATCAGACTCTACTGATCAGAGGTAACAAGTCAGGAGATCTAGACTGGGTTGTTATCAGACTCTACTGATCAGAGGTAACAAGTCAGGATATCTGAACTTGGTCTGGTCCTTCATCCACTATATATTTTGTCTCTCATAAAATCATATCCACCAAATATAACAGTGTTGATTAGGCTTGCAGTGTATTATAGTATATCAGGAATTAAGAAATCACGATGATGTGATTTTTAAAACAGTCAAAATGTATGGCTTGGAAGGCCAAGCAAACAGGAGGGACAGGTAAGCTGGGATGGTTTCTATAGATAGCTGTGATTGCATTCTAATTATTTATTAATTTACAAACACAAACAAGCAATACAATACAAAATTATTTTTAAAACATTTTTTTAACCTGCTAATCATATTGGGCCTAGACGTCATTTCATCAGAACTTCTTCATACAATAATCATACCTTGTTCATGCATTTAAAGTTTAGGGCCACGTCCCCGATGGGCGGATCACCCCCCCGCCCCCCCCACCATTACCGGGGCTTGCGTGCTTCTGCCTCAGGTTACCAGACGTCCACTTCCCCAGCGCTCCCTGTCTCACGGGTGTGTGCACTGATTGCATTTTGTTTGCACCTGTGGGTTTATCTTGGCTATATAGGTTGGGGCTTTGGTTGGGTTAAGGGTCGGTTTTTGTTTCCTGTTTGTTGCTGTGGGTAAGTGGTTTGTGTATTTGTCATAATTAAACGTACTGTTCTCTCTAAAGCCTGTGCCTGGTTCCTGCTCTGCCCGCTCCACCGTTACAATACTGTTATAATAGAACCTACTGAACATCCAAACCAAACCTTCACATTTCCGATGTTTCAAGTAACAATTTTACAGAGTGTAATTATTTTGATATTTTTCATGTCATCCTGTGGTTCTATAGACAAGACACTGCTTAGTCTCAGTGTAATACACCATGATGTCACCCTGTGGTTCTATAGACAAGACACTGCTTAGTCTAATTCATTATGATGTCATCCTGTGGTTCTTATCAGACTATGGGTGTTATCAGACTATACTGATCAGAGGTAACAAGTTAGGAGATCTAGACAAGTCTGGTCGTTAATACCCTGTAAACTAAACTAACTATTCCTCTCTTAGAACATCACATCCACCAATCAGAACTGCCTGATGATGCCAAAGATGGCATCCTAGCAACATCTCTGCTATACACTATACGGTAGTTAAATATACATAATTTTTACAACATGTGATGCACAATACACCTTGTAGGTAGTCTACATGATTTCACACAATATTTTAAACAATAATATAGCAGCATTTAACTACTTTCTAGATATCTCTAATACATTGTGCAGTAATGGCATCATGAACGTGAAGGTCTACAAAGAAGTCTCTGAACTTTACCTAAGAACATTTCAACAATGTAAGGATGTGTTTAAAATGTATTTTTCTAGTTTTTTATTTTCATTTAGTAGACTAGGTCTCTTTTAAGGACCACAATGGCAGGAGTGGTTTGAACAGCAGTGTCACTATGGTGACCAGCTACATTGTGGGGGTACTTTCCACAGTGGAAAACAAAGTAGGTTCTATGGCACCAATAGGGATTAGAGATGAGCTCCTACCATGTGGTGGAAAAGCACTATTAGTGTGTGTGTGGCCCACAAAACATTTAGTTTGGTTTGAGGTAAATAGTGCACCAGCACTATTGACATACTGGTAAAATGTAATAGAGCCACTTATGTGTTTTGGAATATATGTTTTACTGGATTAGATTGTCTGGACCTTTGCCAATGTAACATGATCATGTTTGACCGTGATCTCTCGCTGGACTATTATTGGTAAATATTATTGGCGGTTGTTATTAGTGGTAATAATCAGTCTTCATAGGTGAATAGTTGTTCAATCAAATTGTATGTACAGTATGTGGTATAACAAAACCTGATTGTACCTTCTAGCCTACAGTCGTCTGCACACATTTAAACTTCGCAAACAGTCCTAAATACCCGCTTGGATTATTAAAAGGTAATTTAAAGTGTTTTTAATGGAGTTTTGAGATTGAATATTTGAAAAATCATTTGGAAATTCCAACCAGTATTCGAAGCCTGTAAAATGGTATTCGGGTCAGCCCTAATAGATATGTGTGCTAACAAGTCAGGAGATGAAATAAAGCACTAATCTATTGGTGATCATCCTATAAAATGTCTCTAAACCTTCCCTTTGAACAAAAGCTTAGATAAGATAAGATAAAGATTAGATAAATCAGGGGAGATTTAGTGTTAAAATGCCTAGTACTGCGATAGACTGGCAGCGTCTATAACAAAATATTTCTATACTGAAGCACATGTTGTTCCCAGCCAATCAAGTGGCCTGAATTATGTATTGCCTCAGCAGCCTTTAATAGCACTGAAGTGGATCGCTGTGTAGCGAGCGCTGCAATAACGTAGCCTGGTGAAACCAGGCCACACTCCATTGGGACATGTTCACAGTTGTTTCCTCCTGCTGGGCATAGCCCTCTGGTTCATTTAAACTATTGGACAGCGCTGAACCAACCGCCTTCCTACAATTGTTTTAATCGCCTCATAGTTCTATCACCATTTGGAAACACGCTTGACTTAAACATCATCTCACTAGCCCACCTTGATTGGGCTGCAAGCAGAGTGGCTGTGCTAGCACTAATGTGAAAACTGTTTCCAGACTATAATCTTAGTGAATAGAAATTGGTATAAGAGCAAAAGTCAGGCGGAGCCAGACAACACATCTGGAGACACATTAAAATAACGTCTGTTTTCTAAAAGACCAGTTTTAGCAATGGTCTGGTCCTTCGCACACTGTAGACTTATAGTTCCTATCTCAGAACATCACATCCACCAATCAGAAGTCTGTCTACTAGGACCCATCTCCATTAATCAAGTGTGTGTGTGTGATGGACAGAGAGCTGCTCCAGAAGAGGTCAGAGGTCCCCAGAGGTCAGTCTGTACAGGAGCAACAAACACACCTGGCTTCCATACTTCAGGTGTGTAAATGTACAACAGCACCTTTTACTCCACCTACAATTCAAATGAAAAACAAGTGTTCTGCTAGAATAGTCTACCTGCTGCAATATTTATAGCTGTGGGCCTTCAACCTATGACAGATTGTTTCATGTTGCATTGCTCTAGTTTAGAGTCCAACTTAACTTAAGTGTTGTTCTGCTCCAGCTGCTTAAAGGGAGCATCTTCACTTTTGTGTAAAATGAGCTGAAGATGTATGAGAGGGTTCTGAGTCCAGATTATCCAGAGTGCTTAGAGAGGGAGGGTGAGGAAGAGAAGCAGAGACTCAGAGATGCCCTTCTGAAGATCACACAGTACTTCCTGAGGAGTATGAAGGAGGAAGATCTGGCTGACTCTCTGGAGATCAGTAAGAATATATTTTATTAAAGTGTTGTTATATATTGTTTTAAACATTATATATTAACTAGTAAACTGATTGTCCTGAACATGATTTACAATTAGGTAATGTTAGCTGACCTTTTGAGTAGTATTACAAGGAGTGGATATGGGAAAGTATATGTTTATACAGTATATTGCATATACTAGAAATACTGTCGTTACTACTCAACTTCAGCCCAGTAGTAATGTGTGGAGTACTACTAGTTGTCCTTTGTTGTTTCATCAGAGATGTCAGATTGTACTTTAAGAAAACACTGTTTGTACATCTACTAGCTGTTGTTTGATGTTTCATCCAAGATGTCAGATTGTATTTTAAGAAAACAATGTTTGTACAAATATTCCATATCATCTACTAGTTGCCCTTTGTTGTTTCATCAGAGAGGCATACTTTCATCTGGCAGAGAAAACTGAAGCTCAGTCTGAAGGAGAAGATTGGGTATGTGTCTGAGGGTGTTGCTAAACAAGGTCAGTCAGCCCTTCTGAACCAGATCTACACAGAGCTCTACATCACAGAGGGAGAGAGTGGAGACATCAACACTGAACATGAGGTC
>JAODUH010004473.1:0-10684 GCA_027564835.1 Typhlichthys subterraneus | reverse complement strand
CTATATAATGTCTCTGGTACTTCTCCCATAGAGTTCTATTGAGGACTCTCTAAGTGGTCTGTCTCCTCTATATAATGCGATATGCAGCAGAAAGCTCAGTGAGGGTGTGACCGACATGCCCTCCAGCCTTCAGCCTCCAGGCGCTTCAGCCTTCTGCCTCAATCTTATATCAGTCACCTCTGACAAACAGCTCTTCCCTGCCAATCAAATATCCCCGGTAGAATTTAGAAAATAATTTCTACTGACAAAATTCAAAGTAGTGTCAGGAATTCTGCAGAAAAAAAATGGTGTAAAGCCCTTTGAGAGTGTAATGTGCTACATAAATAAACTTGACTTGATTTTTTATATCTGAACTCTGTCAAGACCAAAATATTCAATGCCATGCCCTTCAATGCCATAGGATGCTCCCTCAGAAGCTCCACCCCCACATTGGACACATACTGCCAAAGCTGGGACAGTGTTTTCTGGTGCGGTCTGCACCACTTTGTTTGTATTCCTATTTACATTTTGCAGCGCGCACAGAACAGGCAGCTGGTCACAGAATGTGCATTACCTTACAATCGCCGACACTACCTTTAAAACGTTATGGTCGTGGGCTTATGGAGATAATGGAATACGTTGGAGTGGTTCCAACCTATGGCCAAAGTCCTTATAGGCAAGTCTCGCCACTCGGCAGCAATCTTTTAACTTCCAGACTTTTATTTACACAGTACCCAATGGCATTAATAGGGAGAGAGCCATAACCGATCTTTCAGTGATCATTGGGACATAAGAATTTGTAACTGTCGCAAAACCTCAATTGAGAGCTTACGTCACTGATGTTCTTCCAACTGTCACATTTGGCGTTTCAGAATTCTCCCATAGAGCTACATTCAAAATTCTCGAAGTGGCATGTCTCCTTTATGTAATGTCTCTGGTATGGCACTTCTCTTCTGTGTTTGACATTCGAAAAAGGGAAAGGAAGGGGGGACTTTTAATTTTTTAGACTAAACTATTACATTATTCTGATAAAGCGGTATTCTTGAAGCTACCTGTTTTGAGGTAAATTGACTGTTTCTGGCCATGCATGGTAGGTATTGAGTTGTCTGACACTGTGTATCTCAGTCACCCTCATCAAAATGCTGTTATTGACATACTGTAAGGCGACATGCCTTCAAGAGACCAGAACCATTCAATTTTTGCTTCCATATTGTTGTGTTACAATTCTCAGTATTTGGTATATTCCAGGATCTTTGGCATTAGTATTCAAATAATGGAAACAGTAAGGTTTATAAAGGTAAGCGGAGTACAAAAGACAAGTTAGTTTTCGGGAAGATCTGCCAAGCATAGGATGGCAATTATTTACAAAAATACATATTTATTTCTTTAAGACTTTTACTTTATACCATTCATTGGGAATTGCAAAGATGATCCATGTTTGTATTCATTTTCTTCCAGTTCGTGAGTCTTCAACAGACGATAATGGAAACTGGCGCTGTTTGCATACAGATGCGTATGCAGGTGCACTGAGTTTCCCCAAAATGTAAAAGGCATGACTCGTTTTCGTTTTGCTTGTCCTTACTGTTGGACCAACACGGGCTAATCCATCAAAAACAAAACTAAACCCATTAAGTGCCAGTTTAGAGGTATGAGGCTACAAACTTAGTTCACATTCAGAGCAGTGGAGAATGAAAGGTTTAGATAATGGCTACAATTTGGTGCACTGTGTCCTCCCTGCTCCCATTGTAATGGAGCGAGGGTGTTGTTCCCTCCTTTAATGACATCCCATGATGCTCACTGCTTGCATGGTAACCAAATATAATTGCCTGATGATCATGCATCGCTGCTTGCTCATTACTGTGGCAAATCAGTGCTGCTGGAGAACAGGGGAGTGTGAAGACCTCAATCCCCCTCTCCCCCCACACACCCCTCTTACCCAAAACACACACTGACACACCCTCCCTCAATAAGACATTACTGTATGCCTCTTGCATTTTCCTTCATTTAAGAGATAAACGACAGGGTCAATTTGAGGCTGGGCAACTGCAAACTGAGGCGCCCGGCTCCGTGACATTTTGGGGAGAGAACAGTGTGATTAGAAAGCTAATGCTAATATAACCGGGTCACTCCGGGCTACGTCTGTTGGTAACCGCGGTAATAAGAGGGACAATAGGAACCGCAGGTGCCTCTGATGGAGGAAAACTACAGGCCGGGGGACTCTGCGTTTATGATGATTTGTTGGAAAGAAACAAAGAGAGACTATGGAGAGCGGAATGCCTACGCCGGTGGAACGACGGTGTACTGGAGATGTGCGGTGACAAGACATTGGCCTGTGCAGGTGCCTTTCCTTCTGTGTGTGTCGTGTCCTGGAGGTCTCCACTGTCAGACGAGCCTGCCAGGCACCTGCCCGTATGTTCTGCCAACAGCAGCTGACAGCACCCCAGGCGTCAGAGTGGATGAAAGCTCACACTAGCTAAACACACCGTACAGGCAGCCGCCCGGCCACCGGCGACTACAGGGCCAATACAGTAGAAGAGATGCATATATATGTTTTTCCTGTGAAGGGGAAAATGCTTTTTAAACCTTAGTTTGAGAAAGTCACCAAAAGTTTTTATTGGTTTCTATCAGATTTGACTTGTGATTGTGTACAGTTTTTATGTCCCGGGAGCTTTGAAAGTGCAGTTACTTTTGGTCAAGAGTACAACTGCGGGAATATCATTACATTGTTGGTGCATTGTCTAATTTGTTTGTTAACATAATTGCTCTGATTCGATTAAAAACGTCCCTCTTTAAAAAAAGTTTTTTTGTGTGTTTTTATTGAAATGTCGATCTGTTAAGATCAACTTGAGAAGTGCAAATGGTTTGCATGTTCCACATTTTATTGTGTAGGACTCTGGTCTTGGTCTTGACTCAGCCTCACCCTGTCTTGGTCTTGGTCTTGACTTTGTCTCAGTTTAGCTGGTCTTGCATACAACTCTACACCACTCTCTACCACTCCCCCCACACACTTTGCACTTGTGTGCACATGCTACAAACCTAAACAATGAGCTGGAGACACATCAACAACACACACACACACCAGTGTGCCAACAGTTAGCTAGAGGACAAAGGGAAGCTACGTGGCAGCGGCATCTCTTCCGAGAATGCTAATAAGCGTTGCGGAGCCTGATAATGCACTTCCCAACCCAAGTCGAAACGAGCAGATGTGACCAACTTGCACTTGAGTCATTAATGGCTGCTAGCAAAACACATCTGCTGTCATTAGCTCTGAGGGGAGGGAAAACAAGTGCTTTAGGAATGCATTAATAGAAGATTTCCCCCAGACTTTAATCGCATTTTGCTCAGAAGGGCCATTAAAAAAGCGGTGAGTATCGGGGTGAATCAATAGTAAGATATAGGACCCGTCAAGTGAGACACTGGAGAATGCAGGCTCTTTTACGCCAACTTCGTGGAGAGTTAGTGAGACGCCAGTCTGTGTTATCTTTATGGTTCGCGGAGGTTAACGAGATATGGAGAGAGCACACTGACTCCTCCGGTCGTCCTAGAGTCAAGGAAGACTACGCTCACATAAGGAAGACCTCAGCCGGGACGTGCATGCTAATTGGCCTACCGGTATGTCTACCTTAAAACATAGGACTTGTTCTGGCTTCATATACTGTATAATATGCAAACAGTCACATACAAACATACAGTACATTATGTATAATTATCCATTGTGTTATGTCAACGTTTTGGTTACGGGCATTATGTTATATATTCAATATCAAATCAGTATCATTATTGGTGGTATTTAGTCCTAAAAATAGGTTTGACATCCATAATCAACCATTACTTAACCATTACAATTATAATTGTATAATATATGTATAATTGTATCCCAAAATCATATCTTTTTAATCCCAAAAATGTGCTATGATAGACTAAATTAAAGTGTAACTGCACACTAAAATGTGTTTTTTGAGCTGTCAACAAAGCAGTAGGATTGATCAGTGATGAGACATCAATGATGGTGTTAAGATTGACAAAATCCCCGTTTTTATAAAAAGCTGCATTTTATGGGCTGAAAACAGAACACATTCTGGAGGCCCTGTACCTGGCTGGTTTTCAACGGTACACTTACTACGCTCATATGTCGTCAAATTAAAATGTTAATGTTAATAGAGCCCCTCCCCTCCCCTCACTCAGCTCCTTGATGCATTGTTCAACGTTGTAGTGGGTGAAGTCAGGCTCAGGGCTGGGGTGAAGCTACACTTTAACTAATACTTTTTAATGTTCCTCCTTCTTGACAATGTTCTGCTTACCTACATGTTGTGATGTTATGATCATATAGTGACAAAATGTTACACAATTTGACCCTAACATAAAGTAAGTGTACGTATACTACTTATACTATATTTATTCTATACCATTGGCTGTAAACACTAAACACTAGTTGCGGATGAAACTATAAGAGGTGTAACTAAACCCCCAAAGAGCATGTTTAGTTGTAAACAGGAATACTTAAGTACATTAGTCTATAAATGATTGATTCATGGTAAAGTGTTGACTAAATGTACTTGTAAGCTGATGTTTCTCTGTAACACAATGAATGTTTAAATGCTGCTGGAAGCCTGAATTAACATTACAGCAACTAGACACGTGATGCCTACTGGCATGTTTCAATCTTCACAATTGAGAACATAGTGTATGTTTGTATTGACATGGTGGCTCTTCTGCGTGTTATGCACACACACACACACACACATATATATATATATATATATAATTGCAACACGCACGGCCATCACTGTACATAGTATTATATTATACATATATACAGAGTCTAATACCACACAATACATATGTATTATATACAGTATGAATGTGTATTATGTCATGTTTACACATACACACAGTCCTACCTGGGACAGTTGATCTACCCAAGCTGTAACATTGGTGCATGGGCATCTATATGCTTGTGTGATACAGCTGCATGCTCAACCGTAAATCTCCATTTTTATACAAATACAAATAGGAGTATAAAAATGTTACTGCCAAAACAAACACAAATATGAATATACAGTGGGCTCTATGCACATCTCTAGTGCTGACATGTTGTGTTTCCTTAATGTGATTATGTGTGTCTGGTGTCTTGAGTGGCCATGTGTTCTTATATGTGGGTCTTTCATAAGTTCCTGTGTGTCTGACGCCATTAAAACACCCACATTGTTTTTCCAAATGGCCAACTGTCATTTTGGACAGACATTGCAGCTCAACATTCTGTTCCAGTTTTACTTATATATACAGTATATACTACAGAATATACTATCAGTGATGGGCAAGCTACATTGAAAATGTAGTGAGCTAAGATATCAGTTACTCTACGTTAAATGAAGCTTAACTACACTGAAGCTACCCCAAAAGAAATGTAGCAAACTAAGATACATGCAACACGGCAAAAGTAGTTCACTACATTTAAGCTATTTTTTTTCCTACATTTTATTGTACCAACATTCAAAAGTGTAAGTCAAACAAACAAAATTAACAGGGCAATACTGTTCAGTTCAACTGTTTATTAAACAATAAGATGTATTCTCTGCTCACTGTTATATCACGTAAACTCAGTCTTGTCTTTATTCCCCCTCAATCCCCTGCATCAAAGTCTCAGGCATCAGCCCGGTGATTGGTAGACCTACGCCTACGGCATCACCGTCATACAGAAGTGCTTCTGTCGGCTTCACATGTAGCCTAGGTCCGTGTATGTGATGGCATCACGTACTGATTCTTAGCAGTTGTATCAGACTTAAGCTTGAGCTGCAGATTCCGAAATGCTTGGGAAAATGTAGCTTCTGTGGACACTACATCACTACTTGATCAATTAGTAGTTTTGCTAATGAAAAGCTATTTGATTCAGAAAACGGCGCCGCTACCGCCACGCTACTCAGAAATGTAAAATAAATAAATAATGCCCAACACTGGTGGTGAGACACATCAATGCTGGTGTTAGTATTTAATAATAGGCCCCCTCCCTCTCGGCCCCTCCCCCAGCTCCTTCACAACGTCTTACCATCTTTTCAAAGGTTGTGGAGCCAGGCTCAGCGCTGGGGGGGAATGCTGCGTTCAAATGGAACTCGTGAGCTTGTGACTACAACATGCGAAGTCGTGCACACCGAAGCCTTGCGTTCAAGTGGTTATGTCATATGGAGATTGTTACTAGGCAACGGTGACATGGATCCCGAAATGCGTGTAGTTCTTTTCGCTTATTTTCGAGATCTGACTTACCGGTACTTTGTATTTCAACAACATACGGACGAACAAGAGATAAAACGAAAATGGTGACATATTTTATATACAACTTTTTACTGCCAGCCACTATATTATATAAAATAATAGCCTATTTGTACTGTTCCGGTAGTCTACATATCAACTGTCATATCCAGTGATTCAGCCATTGATTGATTCTGAATACACGTCAAGATTACAAGATTCTGAAACAAGTCACAACTCGTGAACTCTGCGCTTTCACATCATTTCCACTTACTGTACGATGTTGTGAATACCACAAAGGGTGGAGTTCATTTGGACTCCTCTTGTGAAAAAGCTAAACATGACCCCATTTGAACGCCATGAGTTACAGTTTAAAATACATCAACAGACAAATACTAGCTGATTAAGTTTGCAGAGGCTGGTTCACTTTTTGACCCTGTGAAAGTAAAGATGTGTTTGTATTAGGGACAGGTTGACATTATAATCCACATCATCAACAATCAACTCACATCAATCAAAATAACAGTTGTCAGTGATAAAAGGTTAAAAAAATAAACAAAAGGTCAACATTCACTAGTCAATATGTCAAATACCGCTGAACACAGAAAGGTGTTAGGTGTTGAATTTTATTTGACTCTAATGTCATCTTCCGTGATCAGTGATCTGTAAACTGTCACACCAGTAATGCTTATGAATGCTTCAGACAATGGAGGTGTCAGTCTCCACCTACAAAAAGAAAAGCTGGCAAAGCTGTCACACGTCATTAAGGTACAATATAGCACAGATAAGTAAATATTTGAATACCTCGAGGTGTAAAGACTTTACAATGGTAACACGTGACGAATGTTGTGAAAAGAAAGCTCTAAATTATTTCTTTGACAGACTACTAAATGTAAAGAGCATTCCTACAGCTATAGGGCCATCTAAAAACATTTTAAAAAAGGCATTAATATATTATATTTAAACATTAGCAATGCAGGATTTTCAACAACATTTGATCATTATAATTGTTAAATACATTCAAGAAGAACCCCCATTTTACTGATGTGTCACACTCTAAGCATGTTTCAACCTATGAGGTTCGCTTCCGATTTTGTGTAGGGTTTCCCTGTTTGTTGTTGGGGTTAATTTACATTCCTATACATTTGTTTTGCATTTCATGTATGCACGTACAGGTTCTCCCATAAAAAAACTAGCACAGCACTAGCAAAAGAAATCAAATTTGTTGAAATACTTGTTTCAGTTGTTACAGAAAAGAATCTCACAAAAGACACATACGTGTCATAATGAAAATTATTTAAGATAGTGATTCCAGTATGTTTAAGTGCCATTTTAAGAGTTTATTAATAATAATAATTGTGATATGAATGTGTCATATGCCTAAAGACAGGTGAATCCCAAGCATGCCAGACACAGCATGTTCATGCCTGGTCGTGGCTTTTCTTGATGTGCGTTTTAAAGTGGTATAAATGTTTTGCTTGGTGCAAATTAAACGCAGTGTCAGTCATTCTCGAGAACGCTTGCCAACTTTGAGCTCCAATCAAAACAGTAACAGTTTTTGACAATAACTAACTTTACCTTTAATGGACAGTCAACAGGAACATTTACTCTATAGTTTGCGATTTCTGTGAGTTTTTGCACTGTGGAATTAGAATAATCTGTGCACATCTACTGTATGATAAACATAGCCCGGTAAATACATCTAGGATCATGGGAAGGGACAATCCATGGTTGTCAGATAACTTATCAAAATTAATTAGACAAAGGAATGTTGCTTGGGCCTAGGTAAGGCAGTCTAAAATACAGGAGGATTGGTCTTCCTTTTGAATTTTGAGTAACAAATGCACTGAAATGATCTAAAAACATTAATAATCCTTCCAAATTCTGGAAACTCATAAAATCCCTGTCATGCACATTTTCCCTCTGGTCTCCCTGACAATTTAGTCAGACTCGGAGAAAGTCAATGACAAAGCAGACATTGTTGAGATTTGTTTTAAATAGGAAATGTATAATGTCGCCTCGCCACTTGAGAATATTTTGGATCCACGTGGTATCTATGAAAATAGGGTAAACTCTGACAAAGAGCTCTGAATCAACCCCACAAGAGAACTTCACCTTTATGCATGTTACTTTTGCCGAAAAATATAGATCCCAAAAAAAGGACCTGATAACCTGGAACCTTGCCTTTTAAAGTGTCTGCTAAGCTAATTGAAGCACTTATTACCTATATTGTTAATTTGAGTATTCCTAAAGTGTGGAAAGCAGCATGTATGTCCTACTGTACCTCCAGTGAAAGGTGGAAGACCCCCTGAATGCAGATAATTACTGGCCCACTTCTAAACTGCCTATTCTAGATAATAATTTAATAATTTGTAAATACTAAGTTAAAGCAGTTTTTACATGACAATTATGTCCCAAGTAAAAGCCATACTGTATGGATGAGTTTATACATTGGCTTTTAATGTACAATATAAAAAACAATACTTTTCGTAGCAATTATTATTTGGTCCCTTCAGAAACCCGAATCAAACTTGTTCAAATCACCTTTCCAGCTGTGGATGACTACGGGAAGTTGCTGTGCATGCATGCTGCAACATCCCTGCTTAGAAAACTACACTGTCCATCATGCAGCAATGTGCTAGATAAGGGAGCTTAGGGAGTTTATACCGGTTGCAAGGGTTTGATTTTATTTTTATATTTCAACAACAAACAAAAAACAAATTGTTTGTAGTTTTTATTGTAAATGCTGTTCTGATGCATTTTTTGGCAAGTCACCCTAAAGATATGTCAGTCTGATTTCTCAACAAGTTTTTTTCCCCCAGTTAGATAAAGGTTTAAAATTATTATTTTTTAATAAAAAATAAAATAAAATAAACAAAGGACAGATTAGTATCCTTATATGGAGCATTCATGTTAATATAGTTCAAAACTACTTATGTTTAGTTATCAAATCCTGAATAGGTTATGACCTTATAGTAAAATGTTTAAAGTTGACTGTGGGCTAATGTTTTGCAGTGCACTACATTTTTGAAAGCTTGTGGTTAATGCTGACCTGTTCTGTCCATTTAATTATTAAAGTTTATTAGTGGCAGTAAACAACACGAGCAAACAGTCAAGTGTACATGGGCATGCTTGAATCACCTGTGCTCAAACTGCATACAGGCGTTTGTTTACAAGTATATCACTGATGACGGTCGACTAAATTACTAATAGTCTTTACTTGACGTCACTAATGACGTTCGACTTAACGACTTAATATTTTAAATAATAGACAGAACATTTAGAAAATGCAAACCCATACTAAAAATAGCCTCTATTAAAATTACAATATATTTATATATAGATATGAGTAATTAATTTGGCAAGCTGTTCCTGATTAAAAACATGTTCAACTATTATTTCTGAAATGTACTGACTTCTGTACTGTAAACGGCTGGCTGATGGCCATGATTTTACCCCTAGGGATTTTCCAGAGCAACAACAAATACTCTTCTGGCTTCTGTTCAAATATTAGCTGCAGGAAATTAATGCAGTGAGAGTGGACATTCCCTCGGTGGTCGTAATGCGTCACTACCATACCTGGTTGCGACCTGCAACACTGCTGCAACGCAACTCCAAGACACAGCATGAGTGCCACAGTAATCTCTGTTCAGGCCTGATAAAGTCATACACGCACACACGCACGCACATCTAACTGGTAGTGTAAGAAAGTAAGAAATTCCACAGGCATGATGAAACACCAAACACTGGCTTATCCTGTCAAAGAATCCCGCTGCAGCTAAAAATAGAAAAGAAAACTGCCACTATTAATAGCTCTGAAACATGATCTCTGTTGCAAAGGGCACTTCCTTTTAGGAGGGGGCTATAAAAGCAAAATGGAAAGCAATTAGAGTGTCAAATGGTTTAGCACCCTCAGGGTAAGCGACATATTTCTTCCAATGTTATTCTTAACAGTCACAAAATTATGGCTGGACAATAATTCAATATCGATATATATCACAATATAAACTTTTTCAATAACGGTGATAGGACTTTTAAACTCAATTCCGGTATTTCTATAAGCTATACATTTGTCACTGAATGACGGGCGCAGCAGTCAGCTCGCAGGGCTCTTACAGTGCAACCATTTCACTTGTAAATGCACAAATTTGTAAAATTTACAAAACTTGTAAATGTGCAAACATTACACAAATATTTATGCCCACTTTGTGCGAGTGACTTCTAGCCACTATGTTCGCAGCTCAAATATGCTCATTGTTGCACAGTTATGAAATCCAAGTGCACAAGGACAATCGCTACATTTTATGCCGTCACAATATTACGACCTCTATAGTACAGTAAAATTATACAGTGTTTCATATGGCTATTAGTCTAAATAGGGCGTTTTAAGAATATATCTGTATAGCCTAACTTTTCAAGATATATTCCATTCAAAATTAGGTTTGCTCAAATTTCTATA
>JAODUH010004472.1:0-10686 GCA_027564835.1 Typhlichthys subterraneus | reverse complement strand
TACAGTGTTAAGGAGCAGGTTATAGTCTTACAGTCAGTACAGGTACAGTGTTAAGGAGCAGGTTATAGCCTTACAGTTAGTACACGTACAGTGTTAAGGAGTAGGTAGGGTTACAGCCTTACAGTCGTTGGGGAGCAGGCACCTTGCTTAAGGGAATTGTGCTTACAGGCAGGCCTGACATGGTTGGGAAGTGAACCCTCAACCTTTGTTTGGTCTGGAAATCAAAGACCATGATCGCGTGAGCATGGATAGAACTAGTTTCCCAGTGGGTGTCAGAATGGGCTACACATTCTGACACCCAGCAAATACTAAATAATGTATATGAGCAAATGTGCACATGCTTCTGCAGTCTGCAGAGGTCCCCCCCTCCCCCAATGCACACACACACACACACACACACACACAGCGGGATACCCTCACTGAGTCAGTATATTTATATTGAATGGAAAGCTAAACAGGTGGAACATTTTGAAAAATGACTATACTGTATATTATACATACAGTGTAATGTTCCCCCTGTCTCCCCCCTCTCCCTGCCCCCTCCCCCTCTCCAGAATGAAGTACATCTGGACTGGACACATGTGCGTGGTGGCAGCTTACGGCGTATGCGGCACTGAGCTCTGGACGCTGGTGCTCTCCACCCTGCGGTGCCACAATAAGACCTTGGTACTGATGCTGCACTGTGCATGTGTTTACCTGGGGGTGTTTAACTAGGGGTGTTTAACTAGGGGTGTTTACCTGGTGGTGTTTAACTAGTATTGTTTACCTGGTGATGTTTAGCTAGGGGTGTTTAACTAGGGGTGTTTAACTGGTGCGCATCGCTGCGTGTGTTGGGTCATGAGCCTTGGGTCATTAGGTGAAGAGCCTTGGGTCTATAGGTAATGAGCCTTGGGTCATTAGGTGAAGAGCCTTGGGTCTATAGGTCATGAGCCTTGGGTCATTAGGTGAAGAGCCTTGGGTCTATAGGTGAAGAGACTTGGGTCTATAGGTAATGAGCCTTGGGTCTATAGGTAAAGAGCCTTGGGTCTATCGCATAGGTGATTCTGGAAAAATAAATTGAAAGTGTCCCTTTTAAGTATGCTTGGTATGCTAAGCACATTCAGGTCCAAGTCTCTGTGAAGTGAAGTCCTCTTGCTTACACAACGCAAATCATTGTGGTTTATTGCCGGCATAGCAGAAAGTTTCTTGCAATAAAAATGATATAAAAGTCAAGACTGGCATGTTTCCTTTGGCTGCTAGCCAGGCTTGGCTGAAGGAAGCTTTGATAAAAGATTTTAATTTAATTTACTTCCCTCATGATCATTAAGCTTCTGTACAGTCAGAAAACAATGGAGCAGGTGGATTGAGTGTGGGTTGAGATTCCAGTTTTACAAGCCTTCCTCTCTGCTTAAATTGTAAGACATATTTAAAGTGTGCTGATAAACATCCTTGATGCAATCTCAATATACTTGAAATTCAGTGTCCAATAATTTAATCCTCACGCTCAGGTTGGATAGAATAACCATTGAAATCGTGGCCACAAGGTGTCACTGTGGTCATAACTTGATGAAGGGCATCATAGATATGAGACTTTCATGTGTTCCGCATGCTGTCTGTCTGCCTACCTGTCTGTCTGCCTGTCTATCTGTCTGTTTGCCTGCCTGCCTGTCTGTCTGCCTACCTGTCTGTCTATCTGTCTGTCTGCCTGCCTGCCTGTCTATCTATCTGTCTGTCTGTCTGTCTGTCTGCCTGTCTGTCTCTCTGTGTGTTCCCTCCATTAGTTGCTCTGTCTCTCACCAACCGTCTCCACCGCCCACAATGTGGTGACTTGCTCTTTCTTATCGTAATGGCGGCCTTCTCTCTCCCTTTTGCAGATAAAGCTTGTCAGATATGCAGTTCCACTGGCGATGATTGGCTGCCTGTATTACAAGGTAGGTCTATGAGACCCCCCCACCACCACAAGCCTGCGACCACAGTCATTACATTAAGCAGTAGAGATGTAGTTAGATGAGAATCAGGCCTTTCAACAGAACAATTACAAGCATTGAGAAACAGACGTGTTAGTGTACTGCCTGGCCTGGTGTGACCAGACCCACAATGCAGCTGGGGGTCAGGGTCTGGACACACTCTTGGATGTTAGAGATGTTAACAGTCATTGCTTCCTACTGGGCATAGACCTCTGGTTAACTATTGGACAGCCTTAAACCAATCAGCGTTGCTAACTGTCACCTCATCTAGCTCTGCCACCACTTAGAAACGCTTGACTTCAGCGTCATCTCACTACCCCACACTGATTGGACCGCCAGCAGGGTGGCTGTGCTCGCTAATGCTAACAGGGTTTCCAGACTATAATCTCAGTGAAAATAATGTAGCTGATAGCAATAGTTGGGTAGCCTGGCTCCGCCCGACTATTGCTATCAGCTTAATTATAGTCTTGGAACCCTGTTTGCATTAACGTTCACGCAGCCACCCTGCTGGCAGACCAATCAGGGTGGGTTAATGAGATGACGCTGAAGTCGAACGTGTTTCTATAAATCAATCAATCACATTATATTATTATATTTACGAAGTACTTTGAAAACAACCAATATTGCCCAAAGTGCTGTACAGGAAAAATAAAAGTCACATCCCCTGTTTTAGGCGTTATTTTGTCGCACTTTGCGCCTAAAGACATGGCATTGTCTGTACGAACAGCACTCACATGGCTACAACGCTATACTGCCTGCTGAAGAAACACAGGATCGCAAGATGCACTTTCCTATTCATGCATATCATTCATGGGAGGGTCTTTCCTATTCATGCATATTCATTCATGGGAGGGTCTTTCCTATTCGTGCATATCATTCATGGTAGGGTCTTTCCTATTCATGCATATTCATTCATGGGAGGGTCTTTCCTGTTCATGCATATCATTCAGGGGAGGGTCTTTCCTATTCATGCATATCATTCATGGGAGGGTCGAGGGGAGATTGGGAGTGTCGCACAAACAAATGGGAGGAGATGCTTAAGGAGAGAGTGATCACCTATACTGTGCAAAGCACAAGTCGGTTTGCGGTGAAAACTCTTCGCCTCTGAAAAGCAGGTGTTATCTCAGTTGCCACGTTTCTTCCTGCCTGCCTGCCTGTCTGCCTGCCTGTCTGCCTGTCTGTCTGCCTACCTGTGTCTGTCAGTCTGCCTGCCTGTCTGTCTGCCTACCTGTCTGTCTGTCTGCCTGCCTGCCTGTCTGTCTGCCTACCTATCTGTCTGCCTGCCTGATCGTTAAACTGGTTTTCTTTTTCTGAGTCAGCTGCTCCATTGCACTCGAGCGTACGGATATGACTGTAACTCAGACTACTGGCGCTGATCACGTGCTGATTACGTGATCAGCCCAAGTTTGCCCAAGCTGCACTCGGTTTTACGCTGCGCTCAATAATGTACGTACACGAGGACCAAAGATCACACACAGAAATAAATGCAGATAGAAATGGTAAAGAACGTTGTGCAGAGCCAAGCTGTGTCCTCCCCTAGTGCTTTAAAGCAGGGCGGGTGTCTTTCACCCTGATGCTCAACCTAGTGAGCTTCCCCTGAAGATGAGATGGGAGCTTGCATGTTTGATGTTCATGCAATACCCTGGACTAACACTAGGGATAGTCATGAGCTGGCGCTTGTGATCAACTTTTAATCCTCAGTAATGAATTACAAGAAGGGACCTAATTGAGTTGTGGGGGCCCATTACATACAACTGGAGGAAGAGGTTTCATTTATAATAATCTGCACTTGTTTCCCTGGTCCTCTAGTTCTGGCCAAAGCTGATGGAGGAAGTGTCTGAACTCAGGGAATTCTACGACCCGGACACTGTGGAGCTAATGACTTGGATCAGGTACACACACACGCGCGCATACATGCACACACATACACACACACACACATACAGTGACTGCGCTCCTGAGACCACGCTCGCCAAAGTGAGGCAAATCTGATTAGCTCGTTTTGAGAAAACGATTTCTCTGCCTGCGATGTGTCTGCGTATACATGCACGTGTGTGTGTGTGTGTCTGCATGTGTGTGCACGTGTGTGAGTGTGTCTGTGTGTGTGTGTGTGTCTGCATGTGTGTGCACGTGTGTGTGCGTCTCTCTTGCTGCTTGTTTGTGGGGGAGGCATGCTAGCTAGCTATCTATCTTAGCTAGCTAGCATGCCTCCCCCTCTATCGCTCTATGGAGAACTCATGCATGAGGATGCATGGGCGTGCTGGAGAGGACCCAGCTGCTTGGCAGAGACGATGCCCACCTCGGGGGCTCCACGCCTGGGCTCTCCATCAAGTTCATCAGCCTGGTGAGATGAAGAACCGGAGACATGATTTGGTGCTGCGCCTGGCGTGCGCATCGCTGCGTGTGTGTGTGTGTGTGCGTGTGTGTGTGTGCGTGTATGTGTGTGTGTGTGTGTCTGCATGTGTGTGTGCGTGTGTGTGTGTGCGTGTATGTGTGTGTGTCTGTGTGTGTGTGTGTGTCTGCATGTGTGTGTGCGTGTGTGTGCGCGCATGCCTGTGCTCACACATCAGTCCATTAGTGTATCCACTAATCCAAGGGAAGCTAGCTTGGCGGTATACAGGTGCAAGCTCAAGTGTGTGTGTGTATGTATTCATGTGAGAGTGTACGTGAGTGTGTGTGAGTGAGCACGTCACACACACCGCTCACAACAACTATGTCCTTGGCTTCGCAATGCGTTCCAATGTGTGGTGCTTCTGAGGGAGTTTGTTTCGCCTTGAGCGTTCTGGGTAATGAAAGACCCTGGCTGTAACAGTAGTGGTGTTGAGCGCTGCATACTGGGAGGCCCCTCCAGTAAATCAGTAACAGGTCCCAGATGTTGCTTTCCCGTCACAGTTAGATTTGACTGTGCGGTGTTGTTACTGTCTTGCTCACGCTGTGCTCCTCTCTCTCTCTCTCTCTCTCTCACATTCCCTGACTTGTCAAGCCATCTCACGCTCCCCCCCCCCCCCTTTTGTTTCCCTCTCTCTCTGAGGAAATCCATCAGCTGAGGCAGCTCTCATCTGCGGAACATTGTCTGGAGCGTGCAATTAGCTTCTACCGCTTTGTTCCACCACTAACGTTGTGTTCGCTTCTCTCTTTGTTAGTGGACGAGGGGAATAACTCCAGAAAGGGGCCTTGTTATTCTTTGAATAATTAAGACATCCTGAGCCTTTTCTCTTTCTTTATTTCTATTTTTTTGTCTTGTGCCAAAGGGACAATTC
Organism: Typhlichthys subterraneus; assembly: GCA_027564835.1. Classification (NCBI taxonomy): domain Eukaryota; kingdom Metazoa; phylum Chordata; class Actinopteri; order Percopsiformes; family Amblyopsidae; genus Typhlichthys; species Typhlichthys subterraneus. The sequence continues at coordinate 5,480 of JAODUH010004472.1, read as the reverse complement.
TCAGCAGTGTTCATTACTGTTTCAATCTTTAACCAAAGATCTTTTTTTTCTGCTTCTGCAAGCTGTTATTTTCCGACTTCTAATTTTCCCCTTCCCTTTCCCTCTCTCACTCTCGTTCCCTTAATTGTCTTCTTGTCAGCCTTCTTTACGCCACCTTATAAATGATCTAAATTGCCAGCATTTGTCCTCGATTGCAAATTACGTGGCTTAATTTATTGTCTTCCACGTGTGAAGGCAGCTCAAGGACGATTGCGGCCTTGGCTGTCTGTTACTACACACGGAGAACAGTGCAACTGATACCTGATGCTTTAATTAAAGTGGCCGCATATGAGTTTCTTCCACTAAATGTTTCTGCCACTATATGTTATAGAGCAGGGTTCTCAATCTGTTCAGTTCTCAACCTATAATAGACGAAAAGAAACACCAGTAGCCAAGTGATATCAGAGATTCACTCTTTTACACAGATAATTTACAAACAATATACTCACAATGCTTTATTGAGGCGCTGGACTGCTGAATTCAACTTGAGAGAAGTAGCAGCTCCCAGATTCATAAACTGATGATCGATTACGTTGACTTTAAGGGCTTGCGATCGTGGTAGTATCAGTGGCTAGACTATCTCACAGTAGTCACAGGTAATTACATATTTTGTCAGTGGTTGTCGTCAATTTTCCACAGAAGAAATTGGCAGCATAAATGTGTTTCTTAACTAAACTGTTGATTGTGGTTATGGAGTAAATGTAATAATCACTCTATTGTTTTAGTAATATAAAACAGGTACATTCCTGTAGCCTACTTAAAGAGCAAGCAGGGAATCGTAGCGATCAATAACTAATCCTTAGTTTTAATTTATCAGACTCAATCATTTTGTACATTACCCCATAAATACCAGTTGCATTCCTAAAAAGGCAGTAGGCCTTTATAGTGTCAATCCAAAAATGTTTGCGCATCTGTTTCCTCCTTACCTTCATATTGCATTGTTTGCAAATGTAGACTACCGTACAACTGCATTCATGACTTGATCAGCCGGCATACTGTATTAAATTGAATCTCAATCACAAAAGCACTGCCCTGCACTGTGGTACCATCTGGTTGTACAGTCCAATAACTACATACATTTTATTTTAAATAGTAGGGTTAAATACTTCTGTAAAACGTTTACGAACAACACGACTCATCTAATAAACGATATATTTGAATAGAATATCAACTCCTTCATTATTCTATTACATGTTGATTATGTCAATATTTTGTTCTAATGCCTGGTTGGTCATCCTCCGTAGCAAGTTTGTTTAACACTTGGGGTGGAAAGTGGCACAGTGTTAGAGCGGATAGGAAAAAGTATAGGAAAGGTTTTAGTGGCGAAATAGGTATTTTAGAGGCTTACTTAATAGGATTTGAAGATGATTCATTCATATAAAAACGATTTAATAGTGTAATATTAACAACATTTTTCTTACAAATTATTAGGGAGGTTGATCCTCCCCGTCATCAATGGAGAAATGGTGCCTGCTATACATAGAAAATATTGTTGTTTGCTGCTGTGTTAATGTTTAAAATATATGTCCCTCTAAACTGCATAAAAAAAACAATATACAGTATAAGACTTATTTTTACAAAAAAATTTGACAATGAAGACCAAGTTCATTAATATAACTGGTTAAAATGTAGCCATAAAATATACAAAATCTACACTCCCAAAAAGTGAATGGTATGTAAGTGTGGCAAATCATTGTTGAATCTGAATTGTAATTACAAATGTACTGTAAGTTACGGTAACTTTGATAAGTTCTAATTTAATTCCATACAGTCAAATATTAAATTCACCCGAAATCCTAATTATAAAAAAATAAAATAAAATTGTGTTCCAGTCTTGCAAAATGCTAATTCAGCCTGTTTACATTAACACTGTAGATGTCAGGTACACCATTATCAAGCGCATGCTAGCTAGCAAAGACATCTCGAGACGAGTGTCGCTGCACAAATATGTGACATGTCTGTCATGTTATGGTTCTCACTTCCACTCTGGCACCCGGTCTGTCAACATGGCCGACCCAGTCTCTTGACGGACAATGTGAGTGTGTGTGCGAGTGTGCATGCATGTGTGTGTGCGTGTGTACGCATGTGTGTGTGCGTGTGTGTGTGATCCCTGGTCATTTTGACCTGCGCAGCTCATTCTGTCTCAGTACACTGTGGGAATTGTGATAACAATAGCCTTACTACCATATATGCACACACGCGCACGCATGCACGCTCTAAACCTTACATAAATGTCTCTAAACCATTTCTATAATGTCAGCGGGACCAGCGGCCAATGCCTTCTGGCATTTACACCTCAGAGTGTAAAAGCAGAATTAGATGTAAATCAGCCTTTCTATCATGGATGGTGATTAAAATCAGTACACGTGCGCACACGCACACACACACGCATATCAACCATATTGTGCACATGTACGCAAATGCACATTATTGGGAAAGAAGCATAAAGTGGTCATTATACAGTCAGCTGATATTTTGCCACACTGTGTGGACACAGAAACACGCTCTCTTCCCTGTTTAACTGAATAGAAACTTCAACCTTATGGGACCCACGGACGAGACCAGTCAGGTTGAGGTATGTGCACGTTTGACAGCTAGTGGCATCTTTACCATTATCTTAAACAAATGCTTCCCCATACACACGCACACACACACACCTGCAGATCGGCAGTGTGTTCAATTTACTTTCTCCAAATGTATACTAGTTAGATGAACCACCCTCCCAGGCTAGATGGAGGTGTGCGTGTGTGTTTTAGTGTCTGCTTTCACAGCTAGAGGGGTTGGTTTTCTAAATAGAGGCCAGCGGAGCTTATTGTTGGTTAATACACACACACAGATCTGCATACACACCATGTCTTCACCTTGTGAGAGCCTCCAGCCGTCGTGGGTCTCTAGGTTTACAAATGCAGATGTTTCCAGCCATAGGTAGCTTGTGTTTTTTGTAGAGCCGTATTTTCCTCTCTGTCTCAGGTAGCTACTCTGTTTCGTGTGTGTTTACAAAGAAAACATATTCTCGCTAATCAAAAACAAGATTATAAATGGAACAGATGATCTGTTTGTAGGGGAAGCAAATACACACGTATGAAGCATTACTGGAATGCATTCAGCTATACAGCTTTTTTGTTTATATTGGTCACTTTTGTGCTTATTTCTCACGTCCCTCACTTATGTGCATAGATTTATGCACTTTATAAACTGGGTAAGGCTATGCCATTGTTTACACACCGTTGACACGACTCATATTAAACATTACATTGATTCTGAGCTTCAGCTTCGCTCTGAAATGTATTTCAAAGATCTGTGTTTCAGGTTCCCAGAAGACCTTGGTCACCAATTATTTCCAAAGACGCATACACTCTGTCACTCTGTCTATTTATCTGTCTGTCTGTCTGTCTGTCTGTCTGTCTCTTCCCATAGTTCCAAGACCTCCAAGCGGGCTGTGTTTGCAGGCAGCATGCAACTGCTGGCTGGCATTAAGCTCTGCACGGGCAGGGCGCTCACCAATCACCCGCATTATGAAGACAGAGAGCTGAGAGAGAGGACCAGACAGGTACAGCCAGGCAGGACATCGCACGGCGTGTTCACCTTATACAGCAGGCACAGGAGGGGGGGAAGGGGGGGCACATGTTTGTTGCGTTTGTGAGCTTGGAGCAGGAACGTCGAGCCTCAGGATTGGACCGGAGTTGGAACAGTCTTTGTATCGTCGTGTAACACCACCATTTGCAGAAGCCTCAACATGGCTAACACTTAAAAGCATTAGCCCGTCGTTTCTCTTGTCGCGGATGGCCAGGCTCTGTACAAGAGCTAATTAGCTGGACAGAATGGGCCCATGTGAACTTTAGCACATTTCCTAACTCATTTTGTTTTCCTGGCGATGGTGTCTTGTGTATGAAAACACATCTCATGTGAATCAGATCCCTCCATAATGAGCAGCACTAAATACCCCATTGACTGTGCTATGCTAAGTGTAGCACAGTCAATTGGCCCTGCTTGTCATGTTCAGGCTGCTAATGGACACACTGGTAAAATACAAGTAGGTCAAAGACATCAGGCCCTCACTGTATTTAACACTATACTTACTACTAGGTTTCAGACATTAGTTCACGCTTCCTTGGTCCCCCAACATCACTGTTATTTGCTATGGACAACTGTATGTAGTTAGTCATCTATAGTCAGCTGTATGTAGCCTTAGTTAAGTAAAGGTGCTTTTATTGTCACATACACATACAGTGATATTCATCCTCTACATTTAACCCGTCCCTCAAGGGAGCAGTGGGCAGCCACTGTGCAGCGCCCGGGGACCAACAGAGGCCAGTGTCTCTGGTCACATGACATGACTGGAGGTGAACCTGACATGTTTTTGATAGTGGGGGAAACCCACGCAGACACGTGGAGAACATGCAAACTCCACACAGAAAGGCCAGGGCGACCGGGGTTCAAACCTGGGACCTTCTTGCTGTGAGGCCACAGAGCTATCCACTGGGAGCTATCCACTGGGAGCTATCCACTGGGCCACCATGCTGCCCTGTTTGTAGTCGTGCTACGGACAGCTACCTGCTCTCCTACCTAGAACTGACCCGGTTAAAAGATGTTGGACTTTGAAAAGCTCTATTAGCAGGTCGATCGGAGACAGCTGTATTGCTAGCCCGTTCATCCCATTCAGTGCTGTGTGAATGTGTGGCATTGTAAGGCATCTGAATTGGCTCCACATAGGGCCAATGACCTCGGTCACTCCAGGAGGTGGTGGACCGTGTTATGTGAATGAATAAGGGAGCAGAAGATATTGTGCTGAATGTAACATGGCTGTATTGAGAGGGCCTGAGCATCAAGATGGGGAGTAAGGGGGCCCTTACATGCTTCACAGAGAGATATTAGCAAATTAAAACAAACTTCTGAAATGAAAGCTCAGTATAATCAGGCTTAATATCTAGTCTGCCATCACAGATCCATCCTTAGATGAAAGTCACAGACATAGAGTGGTTACTCATGTCATTTAGCAGCTGAATTTATCCAAAGCGAGTGAGTGTCTTGCAGTGAGAAACAGCATTGAGGGTCAGATACAGGGTTCTAGCTCAAGGACGCGTAAAGGTAGACCGAACCCATGTCCTACCGGCTGGGAGTCAAAGACCACTAGACTATCCTTTAGTGTGTTATCTAGAGTTCTGCATTAATTCATCATAAAATGTGGTGTGATCTTTATCACAATAGACAAGCACACTTCGTAATAGACTACTAATCATAGTCTGGCCTTTATGGAGCATCTAGAAAAGAGGTATATGTACCGCTCATCTTATATGTACCTCTCAACTTATATGTACCTCTCATCTAGAGAAGAGGTACATATAAGTTAACATCTTTTATAGAGGATCTAGAGAAGGCGTATGACCGGGTCCCCCGGGAGATACTGTGGGAGGTGCTGCGGGAGTATGGGGTGAGGGGGT
>JAODUH010004471.1:0-10687 GCA_027564835.1 Typhlichthys subterraneus | reverse complement strand
GAGAGAGAGAGAGAGAGAGAGAGAGAGAGAGAGAGAGAGAGAGAGAGAGCGAGAGAGAGAGAGAGAGAGCTGATATGGAGTACCAGGTCAGACTGGGCCAGACCTGTGTTTACAGCATTCACCACGGGAAGAATGAGCTACTCTGAGCCGGCAAGCTATTTAAAACCAAATTGCTAAAATTGCTAATCACAGTCTCAACTCCACAGTAACTGTAAGGAGCATAATTGCCTGCTGTGTATTGTTAAAGAAATGTAAAAGAATCTGTCAAGTATACCATTTACAAATGTATTCCATCAGGCTTGCGCCACTAATTAAACAAAGGATTACCGTGACCTCTCTCTACACTGCCGTCTTTGATGCAAAATGTCAGCTGAAGCAAAATATGATTGGACTCTCCAACTAATGCACAGTTGCTTCCTCGCACTAGCAACAAACTGACCCTTGTCGACTATACACGATGGAGCTTAACTGTCAACAGAACCCCGGCAAGGGGAGGAGTGGTAGAGCGGGCGATAAAGTGATCAAGAAGTCGCTGGTTCGAACCCTGCTAACTCCTCACCATAGTGTCCAGGTGTCCTTGAGCAAGACACCTAACCATAACTGCTAGATAGAGTCAAGGGACAGTGTTGAGAGCGTCATGAGACCAAAACCATCTTACTAAAAGGTTTCGCCCTCAACCGTTTCTGTACTGTTAAATGGCTTCCTTGACTCCTTGCTGTGCGTTTCTTCTGTCCTCCACTAGACTCCACCTCCTTTCTACACCACCACCATCCTCCTCGTGGTCCTCCTATTCTTCTACCTAACAGACCAATCTCACAGTTTTCTCTTGTCCCCCCCTCCATACACGAGCACACACACTCTCCCTCCTCTCATCCATCTCTCCGACTTCGCTGGAACTCTGGGGGATCCAGGACAGACAGGTTGCCGTGGTAACAGGCAGAACAGGAATATTCCGAGTCTTTCCGGAGGGGAAGGAGGGAGATCGAGATAGAGCACGGTGGGAGAACGTGAGGGAGACCGTCAGGGAGGAGTGTTAGAAGAGGCTGAGTGAAGAGATACACTGTGATATGTGATCTAATGTTACACTGTAATAACATGAGGTGTCATGTCTAGGCACAGCAAAAAGCCATAGGTGTTTGCTTCTGCAAATTAAACCTGGGGAATATACATTAAACCATCTGGATAGAAGCTGGATCTCTGGGGCCAATGCTGATATAGATATTTGGACGTTAAACATTTTCTTATGAAGACATTTTGAAATGTCTGGGTAAAAGTTATTACACACTCTTCTTCTGCACCATAGTATGCATATTAGTACAAACACAATATCTATAAACATCCTTTTAAGACAACGAGAAGTACAGAAATACTCCTGCAGCTTGGACAATGTTTAGTCAGGGCCAGGGCGAGCCACAAGCACCTCATCTGTGCTTTACTCTCACTTAAAAAAAGATGGAATCAGGCATTCTGGAGAAAGATTGTTGCTATTTGAACTCGATCAAAACAAAAACAAAAACTCTCCCTTCAATGCCACAGGGTGCACACTGGCTAGGATACGGCTACTGCCTAAAATAAATATAACATTCAATTAGTTGCTTATGTGACGTAGTTCTAATGGACGAAAGAGGCCTTGTTCTTACGTGATGTTTTCTCGTGCCGATAGGGACGTATTGTGCAGCTATATTTTGTATTTGTTCTGAAGCAGTTGGTGGTGAGTGTTCACATCTCACCTGGGTACTGATTCACTTGGGGGTATGGATTCCTCTGTCCCATCTGTCTGGGGAGATGCTGTTGCTGCTGGAGCTACGCACGCACGCACACACACACACGTGTTAAAGGCATATATGCGTACACAAACACAAGTACAGTATGTATGTATATAGCGATTCTCAAACAGTTCCAACTGAAACTCATAGCATGTACTAATTCAGCTTGCAACCATGAAAGAGGCCTTCAAAGTCTGTGAGCATTACAGTCGTGTGTGTGAACTGTTCTTGCAGTAACCACAGCTCATGAGATTCCATTCTGTAGGTCTGGCTAGCACAGGGTATTGCATAGGGATTTAAATACATCCACTTTATCACATACACAAAGCCCTATACGTACTGTATGTGTGTGTGTGTGTGTGTGCAGTTCCTGTTCATGCATCTTTGTTTCTGTGTGTGTCAGCAGTGTGTGTGTGTGTGCGCGTTCATCCAATTAAAAGCCACATGGTACAACATTCAAGATTCAGGAGCCTTTAACACCATATTCTCATACACACAGAAACAAAAGGAAAACACCAAATTATCACACAACAGGTGGTGTGTGGCGCGCACACACACACACAGCTGTGAGTGTGTTAGAAAGAATGCAGCGCATGGGAGGAGGCTGCTTGAGAAATGATATGCAACCAGAAATCAGAACGAAATGGCTTGAATGAATACAGTGGTCCTCCTTCACACAACCAGACAAATATGCACACACACACAGGCACTGTCATTTTGTGTGCCGCGAAGCCATTCAATATTCGCACACACACACACACTAGGGATGTTCCTAGCGACTAATTTCGCCGTCGGTTAAATGACATTTTAAACTTAAGACTAGTCGATTAGTCTAAAAATACCAACACACTCAAAACCATCCAAATGGATCACAATCAGCCTTAACATGGTCAGCGTGTGCACATGTTGCAGGACTCTACTTACCTGCTGTGTTGTCTCAGTGGGTGGAGATTTCCCCTCATTAAAAAAATTATAATCCGACTGCTTCATCTTCCAAGTAAGAACAGTTACCGTAGCCTATGGCACAACAAGCTATGATATTCACAGACAGCGGGACAAGAGCATTATGAAACTCTCACTTTTATTGATTCTATATGACTACCGGTACCAGAATCAGATTGTTTTGCGTGTTTCATGTGCAGGCTGAGGCAGGAGAGACTGACTGAGCCCCTACTCATTACAAAAAAATATTAAATAATTCATACATTTAACCGACTAGTATTTATGGTGCCGACTAGCGATGGTCCCAGCGTTTAACAGTTTAACCGACAAGTCGCGCACATCCCTAACACATACGCGCACACACATGCACAACCACACACACACGTACGCACACAATCACGCACTCGCACACACGCACGTACGTGCACACGCGCACACACACCTGTTCGGCCAGTAGCTGCTGCTGTCGCTGCTCTCGGAGGAGCTTCTGCTGCTCCATCATATGCAGCTGAACCCTCTTCTCGTGCTCCATCACCATCATCTGCTTCATCATGGCCGCCTGCTGCTGGCCGCCGATGTAGCCTGGCGGCGGCCCCGCCCCCTGGCTGGGACCCACTCCTGAAGCCACGCCCCCAGTTGGGTGTGGTGGCGGGACAGCGCCGGGAGGCCGGGACATTCCCACCACTCCGTGCTCCTGCGGAGACAAGAAGGGAGCGCAGGGTTAGTCGGCGGGCCCTTCGGTCGACCGAGCGAGCGACCAATCACGAAATGAGACGAGTCAATTGACCTATCCCACGCCCCGCCACTCTTCAGGTTCGATATAAACTAATATAGACAGATCAGAGGTACGTTCAGAATTGGCAAACATAAGGAACATATTTAAACTGTTTTCCGTTTGCAAACATAAGGTCTGAGGAGGCAGTTCTCGGCGAACACACAATGATGCTGGATGAAGGGTGACATTAAAAATGTAATGTTCAATGTGAACGCGTTCGCCACGAATGTTTGCCAATTCTGAAAGCGCCTCAGTTGAACGGCCTCAAGTTCCACGTATTACATCTCAATGCATCAGGCGCTATATCAAATATTTCTCCTCTATTCGGTTCTTTACAGTAAATATATGGATCCGACTGATTGTGCTGACGCACTCAGTGTGTGCTGCGGGTCAAAGGTCATGTGGAGAGATAGTTGTGCACATGGCTAAATAGGATGTCATCCAATCAGGAACAAGTAGGCTATTTTGCCACAATCTTACTCATGACCAATGAGTGGAATAACACAATAGTAAAGTGCGGAAACCTTTCATTGAGGTTCTTCATTCATTCATTCAATGGCCGCTTGCAATTTTCACGATCCCCCACTCGCTCCCAACTCAGTGACCTACCTGTGGCTCCCAACCCACAGTTTGAAAACCACTGTATTAGGACACCAACTATGATCTTTGTCAGGTTAGAGACATGGGAGGAAGCTTTCAAATTTAGGAGTAAATACCACCTCTGTCCTCTACAATGGACCATGGGTAGCAATTGTCATTTAATAATAATGCATATTACATTTTGACCCATAAACCCCCAAAATAATAAATGAATAGTTAGCAACCTGCATATGGACCTCCTGGAATCCTTCACCAGCTGGGTCTGGGAAAATCATATTGGCCTAAACTGTGCCAGTCCTACAGAGCTGGCTTAGGGCTTCTACCTCTTGCCCCTTGGAACTGTTACAAGGGACAAGGGTTGAAAAATGGGACAACACATGAAGAACCAGAACGTCATCAGTAGCTAGTCGATTGCATAATCGTGTTTTTACCGACTTTACATTTCCATAATGCCGTCCTCTGCAGTCCTCTTGCATGGGCTATAGGCATATTTTTTATATGAACGTGTTTTATATTTATAAGCCTACTACATTATGGCATTGGCAATAATGTTACCGTATCACAATGACAGCATCTACCTGACGGGGAGACACACTACGCTCGCGATTCACAACTTCAATTTGACGCATCAATCAACCTAGAGTACTGTACTAGCAATCGAAATATGCCCAAATGCGGGATTGTCATGCACAAATCAGTTAGATCAATGTACCGGTACCATGATAATATTAGCTGATTAGCAAGCTAGTTACTGGCGCTAGCATAGATAATCAGAACACCAGTGGGCTTGGTACTACCGGTAACAATTTTTTTCTTTAATGAGTTATGAAAAAAAAAAACATTACATACCGGTAATAGTCTACAATGACATTACATTAAACTAAGATAATACAATGATTTTCGTAATTTTTTCAATCTTTATAAACAGAGAAAATACGTCTGGGTTTTGAGCAGCCATCAGGACGGTAATTCACAACATTACCGACCATATGGGAAATGTATCAAGACACTCTGTATGGAGAGTGCCTCTGAAAACACTTAATTTGAAGGGCTAGCCCTATCACTATGCCCTAGCCCTCCATACAAACAATTAATGGGACGCCCTACCCCTACACATGAATGCACAAAACTGAGGGTTAGGGCTAAGGGCTAGGGGCAAGGGGTGACATGGGATTCAGCCTTAGGGCTAGGCTATATGGAGAAGTGAACTGGGAACGGTAAACAGTAGTGGAGCACCCGTTGAATGACCGCATGAATAGTCGCTTATTAAGTTGCTCCGCACTACGGCTCAATACAGATGCTACAAAATGAACGGCGCAATTAAGATTAGAGAAAGCATGGCCGACGGTCTGCTCTCCATCTCTCACTCTGCTCGATGGGCCATCCGGTCTCCTCCCACCGGGCCACTGGTGGGTCCTCCGTGCATACATTATCTCCTCATTAGCATATAAACAGACACTTCCTAAAGCACTCGCCCGTGTGCTAATCTCTAACACGATGAGACAGCCCTCTATGGCCAATGGAAAGAATAGCGCTTACGAATCTATTAAAGGTTAGATGGCTGTGTGTGAGAGCGGGCGTCGTTTAGCGTCGCCTGCCGTAGGCGGGAAGAAGCCTCAAGAGGAGGGGAAATAAACTATTTTGACATTATATCCATTGGGGTGCGGTGCGTTGCGTGGCTGAAACGCACGAACGCACACTGGCACTGCTATAAAACACATGCAAGTGTGTGTGTGCGTGCGCGCACTACAAATCCCATTTAACTGTAGAGTATGACAGAAGATCACATCAGCGAATAGCGGTAATGTCTGGCGTCTAAGACATATAACTATAGTCAATATGTTTAGAAAGAGACAAAGCCACATTATACATACTGGGATTACTTTTAGAAAGGAGATGGGTGGTGGTGATGAACATCACACGTGGTTGGACCAGAAGCCCCCTGTGGGGGGAGCGAGCTACTGTTTAAGACCAGCTTTCACCAGACAGCCAGACCAGACTGATCGTTGCCACAAGCTGTGTCTATCATCTCCTGTTGGCATATTTAGCAGCAGCAATCAAAATATGCAGAAGAAGAGTTGAAGAGTTGTTGAGTGGAGGGTGCAGTGTCAGGTACCAGTCAGTTGGGGGCAGTGGTGACATTCAAGGGTGTGTGTATGTCTGTGTGTGTGTGTAACTAAGTCTGTGCATGTGTCTGGTCTCTGAGCAGATGGCTCAATCATGACGGCTCTGATCTACGACCCCCCCCCCCCACACACACACACACTTTACTATTTTTTTTCTCTACCCTCCCCCATCTCTCTCTCTCTCTGCAGAGAGGGGGGGGGGGGCTGAGTCACGTCCACACAATCGCAAGGGAAGGAAGGAATGAAAGAAAGATGGATGACACTAGGGGAAGAGGATGGGGGAGAAAGTCACAGATAGGTCCTGATGTGTGCGTGTGTGTGTGGTGGACGTCTCTCGTAGGAATGACGTGACAGATATATATATGCAGGAGGTGACCAGAGGACAGCAGAGGATAGGACATAAGGGGAGAGGACAAAATAGGAGAGGATACAAGCAGGACACACGAGGAGAGGAGAGACGATGAAAGAAAAGGAGGGAAGAGGAGAGAGGAAAGGAGAGAGCAGGTACCCTGGCAACAGCCGCTGTAGCTAGGAGCAGATGGCACTTCAAGGAGCAGCAATGGCTGCCGTCCCTGGCTGCTCTTGACAATGCTGGACATACCTAAACCAACGTACGCGCTTTCTAACATACGCCACACACACCTCTGCCTTCTTTAACCTCCTCTGCTTTTCTCGCTTTGTTTATCAGTCCTCCTTCAATTCTCTAGCGACAGCGCTCGCTGAATAACGGAACAAAGAGCATTCCGACTCTTCTCTGTATAGAGAGCATAAGTCACTTATGCATTATGGGATCTCAGTTTTGAAAAAATATGTACGGTAGTCAACGAACGTAACATTACCGTAGAATAACATTATTTTTAGATCACGTTTGAATTGTGACACGAAGTACACATATGATGTGCGTGTATATAAAAGATAATTGTTCAAGTCAGAACATTGCAGTTTGTTGTAAAACCATACAGCAATCTGCAGTTTTGTGTGTAACCGCTCAGTGAACTACAGCTTTCGTCTCACACAACACGCGTCTTCGGCTTGGGGACTGTGGCGCGAAAACGTCATGACACTTAACGTGACATGTGGTTTATAGTCTTACTAATTGCATATTTTCATTCATTACATATACAGTCTTATATTTACAAATAACATACAAATGCATGACAAACTGAGACTCGAAGAATTATCTTTTAAATAGTCAAACTTGTGTTCTTGAGGAAGTGACTTAGGCCCTCTATTCTCTCTCAGCTCTGCGTTCTATCAGCCTTCCCTCGTCGGCCACGCTGCTCCTTTGGCTCTCTGGCTAGCCCGTCTCAGCCGACGACTCACTGCCGCTCAGCCGAAATAGGTCAGCTGCGTCTAATGAGCGTTGCATGCTGCTGACTGCAGCGGCGACGCGGGGAGCTAAACTGAATTGCAGCTCAAACCAAGCTGCAGCCAAATAGCTAACATCGGTCAAAACAAACAACAGGAGCAGGGGAAAGAGGGGGAAAAGGAGTAGATAAGGGGGTAGAGGATAGGAGTAGAGAAGGGGATAAATACGTTTTGTATGGAAGAGCAATAGTTAAGAGCGGATGTTTGTTTGTGTAGGTGTGTGAGAGAGAGAGAGAGAGAGAGAGAGAGAGAGAGAGAGAGAGTGCCCATGTGGAGGAGGCTGTCAGGTTTATTAGGTTAAGAAGCATGGAGCGCCCAGGTGATTATATTACACACAGTAGCAAGCGGAAATGTTTGTGGCGTGCGTGCGTGTCTGTGTGTGTGTGCGTGCGTGCTTCAGCAAGTGTTAAAGCAAGAGATATGGATATATAAAGGAATAAAGATTAGAGGGATGGAAGGGGGAGGAAAATGTAATTCACCCGTTTCTACATTAGTATCACAGGACAGAAAGGTGACAACCGCACATCCTTATGTATTTGCATACACTGTTAAAGCCGTGCACTTTCCAGCCCAGATAAAATCCACTTATCCCCATGGTGACCACGCTGCAGTATGATAATAGGCGTCATTACACACACACACACACACACGGAGATACACTGCTAGTAGATCTGGCTTGCACACACATCTCATCCTTTCACCCGTTGCTCTTGGAGGGAAGGAAGAGATGAAACAAGAGAAGGAGAAGGAGGTGTTGCTGCAGGGTGCAGAGGGAGCGAGGAGAGGGTGATGGTGGCACTTTGTACGTGCCACTGCAGACACCAGGAGCCCCTGGCGACATCTGGACTGACAAGCCAGAGATGGAGGGGAGTGCGTGCTTCTATCTACAGTTTGGAGATACAGTCTATAGTGTGGTCTGAATGCAGAGTCTTCTGAACCCCTACATGTTCTATAGCTGCGTTAAACAAAAAAACACCTCTCCCTTCAATGCCATAAAGTGCTCCAGCCCTCAGATGGTCCGCCCCCACACACTGGAAACGCATTGCGAAGGTTTGGATATTGTTGCTGTGTGTGTGTGGGGTCTGCACCACTTTGTTTGTGTTCCTATTCACGGAGCCAGGGCTGTGTAGAAGTACCAGATCATTTATTTAGCATGCACACAGAAAGGTAAGCTAGTGAGCTATACGGTGAGGAGATATTTGGCGAATTTGACAAAAAGTTTATTAGCTTACAATCGCTTACCCTACCATTTGTATACTGTAGGATTAAGCACAAACACTATGTACATATTTACAAATTCTTGTGGACCACCCTCACACCTGACTGTTAGCTCTGTTGGAACATATAAACATAATGTATAATTATTAAATAATGTATAATAATGGACAAAGTGTCCACCAAAACGCCCTTGAGCGCAACATTGAGCTCTCTGGTTGCTCAAGGAAAACGCAAGTGTTTGATATTGCACTATGACCCCTCTCCCTAGGTGATTTTATACAGTAATCTAATCAATCATGGGGCTCCAACATTGCCTTCTTAACTGACGGAGATAAAGCAGGGTGTTCCTTTATTTTAAAGGGGAAACAATAACAACAACACCACTACTAATAACAATTTGAATCAACCGATAGCGATTTCATACTTTTTATATACATTATTCATGAATTTAAGATACATTTTTAATCTAAGTAAACAAACAAAATTAAGAAAATGATAAATTAATGGTGGACAGCCATTTAATTGACAACAAACATCGGCTTTCCTGTATTGGCCATTAGAAATGGAAAATCGGACCACCGCCGATCTCGTATTTTGAATGGAAATCGGCCAACACCAATCTCCTGCCGATCTATCAGTGCATATTAATAACACCATTTAAAATACTAATAATTTAATTAAATACACTGATCATCATTCCGTCCAAGAGAGTGCCCACAGTTCACGTGTCAGGTGTTCGACCTGAAGAGTAAACACGCGTGTTGCGTGTTAAAACACACAGACAAACACAGGCATTATTCAGCACCTGCTAACTGGTCCGCAAAGGCTAGCCAGTGCGAGTGTGCACGCACACACACACGTTCACACACACACACGCCCCCACACACTAACCCATAACAGATGGTGCAGCCAGACCGCACAGTATTTAACTATACCCATAGCGCCAGAAGTAAAGAAGACATCACAGTTACACACACACACACACACAGAAACTGCAAGAGGTTAGACTACAAAAACCAGTGATTTGATTCTTAACCACTGTTTGCCTATGTCTAAAAATCACTGCCCCCCGTTAATAAACACACAGAGGGCATGGATGGACACACACACACACACACACACACACACACACACACAAGCATGCGCACACACACATCTCTACTCAGTTTCTCCCTAGAGAGTGTTAAATTTAAACTGCCGGAGAGAAGGCTTGCTCCCCACAGAGGTCTGTTTAATCTCTAACATCTCTCCACTCTAAACCCTAACTGGCCTATTTCTGAGTCTTCCTCTACACGCACGCACTTGAGCAGCGCATGCGCACGTGAGAGGCAAGTCGTGCAGCCCAGCACACACACAGCACATTATGCATCCATGTCTTTTAATTTGTATTTGATCATTTATATTTTGGCCACCCACACCACCTACCAACGTGGTACCAGATTCCATCTGAAAGACAATTGCCCTTATTTGCCAGAACGCGTTCCGCAGACAGAAGTGGTATTTATCAATTTCACCTGCGTGCGTACGCATGAGTGCTCATGCTCGCTACGCACACAGCTGCTGGTATTTTAACAGGACATATTAGCAGACATGAGGACTGGTCAGTCTCTTACACGCACACGCACGCACACACACACACACACACACACACACACATCTTCATGCCTCTCAGTGACACTCTCCTTCAAAGTGTCTTGCTCAAAGCTAACTCTGATTTGCAGTCTCAAATATCACCCACTGCAGATACCATCAAATACAAAGGGTGCGAGAGAGAGAGAGAGAGAGAGAGGGAGAAGGAGAGAGGGGGAGAGAGAGAGAGAGGGGGGGGGGGAGAGAGGGAGAGAGGGGGAGAGAGAGAGAGAGAGGGGGGTCTGGGGGTCCCTCTCCAGAAA
>JAODUH010004470.1:0-33325 GCA_027564835.1 Typhlichthys subterraneus | reverse complement strand
TAGCTTCTGTGGATGCTACCGCACTACTTGATCAATTAGTAGCTTCGCTACTGAAAAGCTATTTGATTCAGAAAACATTGCCGCTACCGCCACGCTACTCAGAAATGTAGTTTAACTGCTAATTGTAGCGACGCTACTGCCCAACACTGCAGACTGACTGGAACATTTCGGGTGGGAAACAAATACAAGAGGGTTACCTAGGCAACCAAAGCATAGACCAATATTCAGCAACAAAGAGATGCAAATGGCGTGCAGTGTGCCCGGGGGGGCTTAATGCCGTGTTCACACGGCATTAAGGTAGACGGCAGAAGGTAGACGGCAAACACTTTCTGAACGGCACGGCAAAAAAGAAACGCGAATATGTTGAATGTGACATTGTATGCAAGCCATTTCAGAAAATATATTCAACGCAATCATTTCATCCACCCAAAAAAAATAATTGTTTTCTCCGTGTGTGAAGGACATCCCGGTGAAAATGCCGTCACTTCGTACAGCATGCTGTTAGACATTGTCGGCATTGTGTGTGTTAATACATTTTTGACGGCCTCAACTCATTTTGTCACCCTGCTCTCGTTTACCGACACCATAACCGGTTTGCCATGCGCTGTCTAGCCTGCGTTGACTGACGCACAGACGGTTCTCTCCCTCACCAGGCCTGCTGGCTCCGGTTGGCTCTCAGGAGGAGGGACGTGACGTGAGACAGAGAGGAGGTGCTCCACTCCAGCCGCGGCCTCCCTCGGTCTCGGTCCCCCTCAAACACGCTCCTCACGTCCAGGACACACTCTGCAAATGACTCCTGGACCTGGACACAGAGACATAGAGAGTGTGTATGTGTGTGTGGCCCAGGAGCATTTGATTCGCTCTGAGATGCCGGTGCTAAGTGTGACATCTAGTGGCAGAACATGTCATAGAGCCACTTTAAATACAGTTTGCTGCTGACGTGTTGTTATCATGTTATTTGGGAGGCAGGCCAACAAACCTCAGGACTGTGTTTCTCTCTGGCCATTAGAGCCAGCAGCTCCTCCACCAGATCAGACTTATTATCGTGGCCCAGTGAGCGGATGTCTGGAAAGCACAGAGATTAGCTCGAGACGACGAACCTTGCTACCACAATGGACCAATTATCACCATTGAGATAGAGAGAGCAATCAAACAAAAAGCCCGCCAGGCGGTATTTAAAGCTCCCGAGGCGCAGGGGAATGGGAGGGCTATGTTGTGTGTGCCAACACGGCCAGATTCCCTTCGCTAGCGACGGCGGTGAGTGACCTCACCTTTCCATATGGAGGGCAGAAGATCCAGTCGACTGTCTGTGTCCAGAGCCTGGAGCAGATCCCTCATTCCCTGGGGGTTGGGGAAGTACATCTACACGCACATAAGCACGCACGCACACACACACACAGCAACATATTTAACATGTGCACCGGACAGGTGTGATAAAGACAAACACATTTCATCAATAGCCATTCCTCATTTCACTAATCGTTTAAGAAAAAAAAAAGGTGTAGTCAGCGATGCTGGGGAAAGACGTACAAGCTGGCCGTCCGCCAGGAGTTTACAGTCTCAGAATCGCTGTCTGCACCTTTACTAACGTTTGAGGAGGGGGGGGGGGGGGCTGCGCGAGGAGCCACTGACCGAGGGGATGAGCTCCCTGTACCACTTCAGCACCACGTCGATGTGCTCCATCAGGCACAGCAGGCTGAAGAAGCGCCCGCTGGACAGAGGGAAGGACGCTTTGTTATGAATTCTGCACGGAGGCCTGAGTGTGTGTGTGTGTGTGTGTGTGTGTGTCGGCACCACGACCTTGACAAGGCACTTCATTGTCATTAACTGCTGTTGCTGTGTGCACTTGATAAACACACTAGAACCACTCCACTTAACACGGCTGACTAGAGGATAGTGTATTAAGTGCTTGTTCTTGGAAATAGTCTTTAGACAAGGGCTGGGCGATATACCGGTATTTATCGTTATATTGGAATTTTTTCTAAAGAGATATAAAATTAGACAATATCGTTTATATCGATATAGTTATATTATGCATTTATTCATGACTTTGTCGATTTGTTCCTCTCTCCCTCCATGCTGGCACTTAGTGCTTCAGAGTGTCAAAGAGGCGGAGTCACCAGAGAAAGCTCACACATGTCAAATAATGTTGCTTAAAATAAAAAATGTCACATTTCCGTTTCCCGGTTTCCTGTGTTTTTCTCTATACCTGAAGGATTTAGCCCACTTTATAGAAAATACCGATATATACCGTGTATCGGTATTCAACATAAATATATCGGGATATTATTTTCGGTCCATATCGCCCAGCCCTACTTTAGACTTCAGACTAATTGGCTTTAGAAAGGGACACAAGAGGTTTTCACTGCTCTCTACTCCTCGCCCTAATGCTTCGACCGACACCCTGCTTCTCCATAGCCACCTGTTGGGTTGTCGATGCCATGAGCTGGGGGAGGGGGGGGGACATTCAAAAGTACGCAACGTGGATTTCTACTGCGTGTGTTGGTAGCTATCTCCCAGCAGCCACAGGGTTTGACGCAGGCTGCTGTAACACAACCGTTTCCCCACTATGGAGAGATTATACTTACAAGTAAACACTCTGTTGGAAGGAATCTCCCAGAAGCCTCCAGTTCTCCCCAACACCCATGAGACTATGGAGTTTGTAGGCTGTCTCCAAGTCTTTAGTGTCTATACACTGTTTTTTTTTGGGAAAAAAAGATGAAATGAGCAGCGAGATTGGCTAGTCTGCCAAACTGTTCTGCTTGAAAATCATAATAATAATTGAGACAGAAAAAGACTTACAACTCTCATAGCGCTGGAGAAGAATAAGACTGGAGAAACCAAACAAAAAAAGAGAGCAAACAGATATATTGACTCAATGCCTCAAATATAACCAACACATGCATTGTCCAAGCATACACAATACATGTGTATGTGAAAAAATAATCCAGAAACACCCATCCCACTGGGGTCTATTTTGTTGCAGCAAACGTCTAATGCATTTCCATCTTGATATTAGACACTGAGCCTAACATCTCTAATGTCTTCCATTTCCACACAAATACATTACCATCATCAGGATCTTGGCAGGTGAAGCTGGTGTCTGCCAGCTCTGACATCACTTCCTGTAAAATGTCAGTTTGGTTCTGGACAGCTGAAAAAGGGAAAACGAAAGCAGCATAGTTACAAACACATACCAGTGTTACCATAATCAGTGATTCGTCCAAGTCCATCTAGTGACGGGAGTCTTGGGATTACCTCCTTTGTAGAAGATTCCCAGGAGATGGTCAAAAGTGGCCAAGCTTGGGGCTGTACAAACACACAGGCAACAAGAGTCTATTAGTATATGAATGGTAAAACATAACACCATACACATACTGAATATTCCCATCCAAACAACATATATTGTTAAATGTCCTAATATTGCTGACTTTAATAGAGTAAGCTGCAAATTAATTGCCCTTTATTGGATCAATAAAGTTGTCTGAATGGGAATCATATTCGTTAATCATATGGTCACTATCTGTCTAACTGTCATCAGACTATGGAATGATTAAAATGAGTAAAGTAGGTATGAAGAATAAACAGTGTGTGCATCTGAAGTGTTTCCAGCTGTGGATCTACTGTATGGTCTATATACTAACCTATTCCCAGAGCTTTCATCTCACACAGTGTGTGCAGTGCATGTGTTCTCGCTAGTGAACCACAACGTCTCAGAGCTTTCAGAAGGCTGTTAAATGTCAACAGGTTGGGCTGGACCTTCTGTTGGCGCATTTGGTTCAACAGCTCCTATACACACGCACGCACACATGCACACATGCCCACACGCACACACACAAAATCATCATTACATTTAGTGCTTTTCAGTAGATAAAAAACATTTTTTAAATGCCATTTGTCAAGCTAAACTGGGACTTTCCTCTAAGAGTCTAAAACATGACTAAACATGTTACCTGTGACTTGTTAATTACTTATTGTGAAATGTTGACAGCTCGCTAGTGAGATAGAAATCATAACCTCAGGCTTTCACTTCACTTCCGCCCTCTAGTGGTAGTCAATAGTATTTAATGTGCACTATTTATTATAACTGACATACAGCACAAGTGAAGCAGTTTAAGTTTTGTCCAAATTTGACAATTTCTGTCGTTTTTGTCGACGGTCAAAGCCGACAATACGCCTTACCGCCATGAGGTCCCATCGGTCATTGTACTTTTCTCTGAGCTCTGGAGCGGCTGAGATGAGAGCATTGAAGGTGTGGACATCAGCTGAAGAGAGAGAGGGAGAGGAGGTTGTTAGATAACTGTTAGTAGCATGCACATCTTTCAGTGGCTAAGTTTTCATGCACACAAACTTCTGTTTTTTTTTTTTTATTCCCTTATTTCGAAAATGACAATATTCCTACAAGGTAGTAGCCATGTCTACTTAAAAAAAAAATATATTCTACTAACATGACCATTTACATGCAGCTGTACATATTCCAGTTTATACATCTTAAAGCTATGCCCTTTAAATAACAAATTTACTACCCTTAAGAGGAATTTCCCTACTTTTCAAACTGCATTCATGTTCTAATATATGGCAACATGAAACAACTGGAACGCTTATGCAGTATTTATGATTTGCAAGTTCAAAATAGAAAATAGAAAGTTTTCTGCACAAATCTTACCGTAAACAGGCAAGAGACCCAATGCCGTAAAATGCAGTAATAACCACACTTGACACTCAAATTCCGAATCTGCTGTATACATGCTCCTATATCATGAATACTATCCTAAATAATATCAGCATATCCCGCGTTCCTTCATTGGAAAATGCTAAATTCGTAAATAGGCCTAATTTGGAATATCCCAACGGAATATGCAGTTTACGTGACACCTATCTAATTTGGAATATTGCCAAATAGTGGAATACTAGTGTGTGTGTAGCTAGTTCTAGCTAGCTAATGACAATCAGGCCACATGCTAGTTTTTGAATAGCTGCAAAAAACTAGGTTTATCAAAAAAAAACCTGTTTAGAGATGCCTTAACTCACCAGTTAGTCTGTTGTTCAACATATCTGTGTACATGTTATAAGCTTTCATATAGGCTCCATGCTGAGGAAAGAGTCACAGTTTAGTTTAATGAGAATAGATAACGATGATCAATGTGCATGTCATTTGACTATTACAACGCATTTAAGTGCTAGATAAATCCGTAATTGTATAGATTTCTTAAATTCTGTATCTAAAGTTCACACAATGTTAGATGTTTACCATACAAATTTAAAAAAATAGATTTAAAAAAAATGTAATTAAAGCAATCAGATTCATTCTTCCAGAACGTTGGCTGGACTTGGAAGCTACTGACAGTAAAGGCCAGTCAGAAGTCTGAGATCATGCCAAGAATTCCAATACTTTTGTGGACTGTTCTATGGCAAATAGCTATATTTATGAATAATGTCATGACGGTTAAAGCGCTCCAATTATAGTTTGTGCAGCTCAGCACTGTAGACAGCTGAGGTAATCCCTCCCTGCAAACCCCAGGTGTTACCTTCACCATGCCTCGGATCAGAGCAGAGTAACAGCGCGCATCTCTCTCAGGTAGCAGGCTGAAGATCCTCTCTGCATTGTTGTTCTCTTTCCACACGGACTTCAGCAGGTCCGATGCCCAACGCGCCCTGCCTCTTCTCCTCCTCGCCTCCTCTGCTGCCACCTCCTGGACACACACGCACGTAAGCATGCAGACAATGCATTTTTAAGATTTATAGACAAAAGAAATTGTTGTATTTTTTACATTTACATTATATGTACACTATTCTATTTTAAAGAGTGTGCAGTGGTCTCTTCATTTTTTCCGCAGCTGCATGTTACCAACTGTCACACAACTGAAGCCTAACAGTGAATTAAAGATGACTAGTTAGGTTTGTATATATAGTTATCTTCTATCTAAAAGTTTTAAGGGATGCCTGACCGTGTCGTCTGTCTCTGCCCCTGGCTCCTGGAGAGGATCTCTGTCACCATAGAGACAGATCAGGTCCAGCAAATCATAAGAGGTTTCCTTAGAGACCGTCGTACCTGAGATTTGGGTGAATAACACACCTGTCACCGCCGCCAATATCAAAGTGCGTGTGTGTGTTTGTGTGTGAGAGAGAGAGACGTTACCAGCTTGTAGGAGCTGATCATACATGTCAGTGGCGGCTGAAACTTTCCGTAAATTGATTCTCTCCTTCAGTGCTTCCTCGCTTATCTCCTCCAGTTGCAGTGACACGCTCACCGGCATCAGACACTAAATGAGTAGAAGTCTTAAATATTTTATAGGATACATAACATTTACATAAAACCATGTTTAATATAGTCCTCTTATTGGCAAATCCATGGCTTAGATATACAGGGTGTTTCAAAATGATGGAGCTGATTTGAAAATCGCTATATCTCTGCAACAAAGTACCACCCATGAATTAAACTCTTACCACTTGAATGAGAGGTACTATAGTGTTGACTTCATAGCACGTATTGTACTAACTCTTTAAACCGTTTGTAACTGGTTATGTAATTGTAACGCGTTGCCATCGTACAATACACTGCTTTGGAAATGTGGTCCCTCATTCAAACTATTAACTGTAACCTACTCATCTGACTGGGTGTGATTGGCTCATCCTTACTGGTATATGTGGTTCAGCAAAGTCTTTGGTGAAAAACTTTGGGTTGTTGTCAATGAAGTATTTGGCTGCTGCTCTGCCTGACTCTTGCGACAATGAGTACAGCTTCTGCAGAGGGACAGAGGGACAGAAGCATAACACTTATACATACCGAGACAGATGCACAGAAAAGAGAGATGTAGCGCGAGCTCACGTTTACGTACAAACTCAGCTGAGTTTCTAGGAGCCAGGTATGGGTCGTCCTGGAACTGGTAGGGATAGGCTGTAGGGTCCTGGTGAGCAACACACACACCAGAATCGTTCACACAGACACAGACAGGTGAATAAGAATACACACGCATAACACACACACTCTGCGCGCATATGTGCAGGCGGAATGGTCTGCAAGTGTGAACCGCACGCTTACCCGGTTGACGGTTGAAAGCAATGCCTCCAGCACAGCTTCTTTGCTCCTGTTGGATGAAGTAAAGACAGTTTTACCTTGCAGTCAGACCACACAAGTTGTAGGCTACTACAATCATGCAGCTGAATGTAAATAGCTGACTGTCAGTGATAGCAACAAACGCCTTGATGATATAATCACACCATATATTGGTACATTTAGGTTTGTGATGTCCCTGTGCATGGTTTCAGTGAATATTTTGTCATTCTATCAACTTTAAAAGTAATGGACATCACCCATCATAAAAGGGAAAATTTATTTATGTATACCATGATTTCTTCCTGGGAATGACAATAGCCTCTACAGACTCTAAGAAAGAATAGAAAAGAGGGTTATGATCATAACTTGATTAGCAAACCACATTAGATAATGTTGAGAACCTTTTGTTGCTCATTTACAATATAAATAAATCCTCACCATTTTTAATTGAGGCAGCTTCTTGGCGCTGTGCTGAACTGCAGCTAATATTCCTGAAAGGATATGTGCAAATTTTCAATACACAAATTAAGTAAATATCAAACAAATGAAAACATTAATAAATAAGCCTATGAAATACATACATATATAAATACATTTAACAACTAGGTTTTTATTTCAGAATTAGGTTTTTATTTCAGAATTACGTTTTTCAAAAGACTATATCTATTTATTTCAGGGGATTTTTCACAATTGTCTTTTAATTTATTCAAAGGACTATTATATCATAATGCCTCATTTATTTATTATTTATTAATATCTAGAGATGCTAAACTGACAGGCAGCATTACCTAGTAATAACTAATTTATTGTGCTGTTTTACTCTGATATATCTACTGTATGGGACAAGGAGTTTCACGATCATACCAACCTTGCCATCTTTACTGTGCAAACGTAAACATAAACGTAAATCCAACAAAATTATGTCTATTAACATAATGTTATATCACAGAGTGAACAATAAACCACACGCAACCAAAACCAACACCCACAGAAACATGATCATACATTATTTAAGGTACTAAGCCCTACATTAAGTGATGTGCTGGTAAAATGACATGACCTCAGATGATGCTAGCTGCAACTACTTACTTAGAAAAAGCTACATTATAAAGACACAATTAATGGAAACATACAGTTGATAAGCCCTTCTCGTTATTAAATACAACCACACCTGTGACACCATAATTGTTCAATGTTATTCAGCAGAAAACGGCTGTTTTTCTGGATGTAATGCCCTACATGCCTCCCGGGCGCCGCCATGTTGGAAACAAACCCAAAAGGTTACTGGGAGGAAGATACCATGTCCATTTAGCGAAGTATATAAAACCAACTTTAATGGAATTCTTTACCTAAAGTCATACATTTAACGTGTGGTAGGACACACATATTATGTGTAAATGTATTTATAAAGAATATATGAAAAAAGTGTTTGAATTATGTGTAATGTCTAGTGGCCCTCCCCATGGTTTGAGTGTAGTGGATCAGTCGGGAAGTTTGCACATGTTTGGAAAAGCGTTACTGTAAGTCCGCATGTGGTTTAGGGTTTATCATGACAGCAGTGCATTAGTAGATGTAGGAGGTTAACCTGGACACTTCTCCAAAATGCTCTTTGAGAAAGAATTGCCATGGCGGCGTCTGAAAAGCCTGTCATTTGGTTTGTATACTGCCGAAGAAATAAGGTGAGGTTTAGCTGGTTAGCGCAATGCTAAACCTGGGTTCATAACAGCAATTCTCATAATGTAAACACAAGCTCGCAACTTCTGTCACTGTTTACTAGGGACATATCTGTGTCTCGTTATGTTGTGTACTGGAAGGGTTCTCAAATGTATATTGTATATTGACTTTTTTGAGACTTATGACCAATTCGTTATTTTGTATGCAGTTTTCCTGATTGATAATTGTGTAATAAAAACAAAACCTCATGTTCAATTTTGCAGACACTATTTTTAAATCAATGAGGCAGGTTGTTCTGTTTTGTCTAGTCTATACACATTTTCAGTTATAGCAACAAGCCTGATGGTCTTTCTTGAATTAAGGGAGATTACATGTGAATGTATTTAGAAAAACTGTGAGTAAGTACAAACACTGTCTTTTCCCTAAAGCACTTTACTTTTTGTCTTGTCCCATCCAGGAAGTTGAGTGTGAAACAGATCACAAACTTCGTCTTCCTTGACAGCGTTGGGAATGTCGCTGCTAATGGACTGTATGATTTGGCTCTGGGTCCACCAGATATCAAAGAGGTAGGCTGCATGTCCACCAGGCTGACACATCTATATAGTGCAGATGTATTTGGCATCAGTGTAATTGCGTCAGAAAGTGTGTATCTATCTAGACTAGAGAATAGGCAGTTTGACGAAGGATATGTTTATTTATTGCAGATATCGTTGGAACCTTTTTTTCTCCTTAATTTTGATATTGATATCAGTTGGGCTCTAATTTTATTTATTTGTAACACACTTATATGGTCGGGTTCACAGACAAGACTAATAGAACTCCAAAGTAATACATTCTTAGTCTAGGACTAGGCTTAATCCATGTATGTGAAACTGACCTATGATATCATAAACCTAGATACTTTTGAAACGGCCCTGGACATCTAAGAATGAATTGGGGCTGTTATTCATGCAAGCAGTAGCATCATTTAAAGGTAGTTAAAAGTATGTGCCTTGAAATAGCTTTAGGGGTGAAAGTCTTATGTTTTTGTCATCGCATGTGGTGGTGGAATATTACCCTGGCTACGCCCGACTGTGCTCTCAGCTCAATTTGAAATTGAAGTCAGGAAACATTGTTTGCATTAGCGTTCGCACAGCCACCCTGCTGGCAACACAACCAGGGCGGGTTAGTGAGATGACGTTGAAGTCAAGCGTGTTTCAAAATGGTGACAGAGCTAGATGAGGCGATCAAAACTGTTGTAGCAATGCCGATGACTGTTAATACTTCCGAAAGTGAATATGTTCTGGTTACACCAGACTATGTGGTAAATAATACTAATTCTACATTTTGTAATCCAGGTGTGTTCAACCTGCTGTCAGGACTTCAACAATTGTCCTGGTCACATGGGG
This sequence comes from Typhlichthys subterraneus, assembly GCA_027564835.1. Lineage (NCBI taxonomy): Eukaryota > Metazoa > Chordata > Actinopteri > Percopsiformes > Amblyopsidae > Typhlichthys > Typhlichthys subterraneus. The sequence continues at coordinate 23,206 of JAODUH010004470.1, read as the reverse complement.
CATCTGGAGTTACCACTGCCTGTATACAACCCACTGTTCTTTGATGTAAGAAGAAATCACACACATACATACACACACACACACAACCACACTCGTTATTAAAACATTTGTTAGAATACATGGTCTCGCAGAGCCAGCCTTTATGTAAAGTCTGGGACACAGTGCTGGCTAACTGCGTCAGAACCCGGCCCCGCCTACTTGACAAGCGAGGTATTTTGATTGACACGCACGACGACCAGCTTCGTAACTTAATGACCAAGTGGGACATTAAACTTAAAATGAGGAATTTGTTGGAAAACAAAAAAACAGCACTCTGACTGTTTACAGTTGAAGTCTGTAAAATAGGCTATGGTTACTGCTTAATAAATAATGAATTTTAAATTGGTAAATAAACCACTGCACTATCGTCACACTGGAGTGACAATGCGAGCAGCCAATGGATATTGACGTTCCGGATAATAACTGACCCTGCCTTTTAAACCCTCTTCCCTCTGCTTTCTCCATCTCAACCCCCTCTGCTTCATGCCCATCCCCCGACTGGTTCCCCACCTCCCACCGACCTCAGAAGCTCTACCTGCTGGTGCGTGGCTCCTGCATGACGTGTCACTCGCTGACGAGTCCGCGGGCCTCCATCCACCTGCTGCTGAACCAGCTGAAGCTACTGGACCATGGGCTGCTGCAGGGGGTCTACGAGGCGGAGCACACCCTCAACCAGGTCGGTCATGTGATGCGCTCGAGCTCTGTCGCCAGTAGCGAGTTTGCCATGCCCAGGGGCGGGGTGTCGTGTCGGACAGCTGACCATAACATCCATAACATCCAACGTAGTGTCATTAACGCTAACCGTAATGGGAGAAATCGGAAAACAGCAGGATTTAGCTACCAGATGGTTTCAGATTCTCATTTAAATCAAATACCTGTATTTAGTAATACAAATAAATAAATACAAAACGTTTAGCCTACATCATTGGGTGATAACATCCAAGGTGTCTTGCACTACTAGAGTGTTATGAATATATTTGGTTGTTTTTATGTTAGATTGTTAAATCTTTTGTTAATGAGAAATATTGCCCTGAAGCCTCTCTTCAAATAAAGAATAAAACGATTCAGGCAGCAAATGCATATTTGCTTGGACAGGTGGCTGAGTCAGTACAGTAGGCATAGCGACTACTACATTTAGACAACTGTTTTTTACACTAATTTAGAAATGATTCAGTATAGTAATTTTATTATTATTGTTATACTACTATTACTACCATAAAACAAATGTGTTTGGCTGTCCCGTGATTTTTCCTGTGGTTTTTTGTGTATCCGACACAACTGCGGTGCATAGCAACACCCTCTGCAATTTATTATGCTATATCACATTTATACAATACAGATAGAACTACAATATACTAGTATGGTATGACCTGCTTCAGTATTTACAGTGTGAAACCTGTACCTTTTCGAAATTGCAGCCACAAGAGCTCTCATTCACATGGTCAGGAAGGTGCGCTATGCCCTTGCCAGCACTAACTGGGACACTAAACTGACTCAGTGGTTACTTAACACCATGATAGAATCCTTCAGTCTCGCCATGCTCGCCGCCTACCTGGATGTGCTGCAAACTCTCAAAAGCAATTTGCCCTCGTTTTTAACAAGGGATGAATGCAGTCTGTGTTTGGATCCGACTTCAGAGCCACGTCAACATTGTTTTTGACAGTGACTTGGACAAACTGAACACAGAAAAGTTCCCTGGAATTAAACAGGTTTGCAATAATATCCAGCTGAACTGAAACACAGGCAGTATACTGTGTGTATGCATGCTAGGGCTGTGTATTGGCAAGAATCTGGCGATATACGTATCATGATACAGGGGTCCTGATGATTGTAGGTTGAATCTGTTTTTTTTTTTATGACCCCCCTGACACTATCTCTGGTAACAACATTGTACAGCTGTGGATAGAACTATTCTATTTACTGTATATGCAGAACATGTTTGGGATCGGCCCCACAACCTTGCGTATGGGAGTCGATTACCCAACTAATACTAGTCTCTGCGTGCGTGCGCGTGCGCGTGCGTGTGTGTGTCTGCCTATACTTGCTGTTAGTTCCTTGAAGCGAACAATAAGGCCAGTGGAGATGAGATTCAAAAGGAACTTCAGACCTTCACTGAGAATCTCATCACTGAAACTGGAGGTTTGACGAGCAGCAAGTCGGTCAGTACACACAATATGCAGTACACGTTGATTATTGTTATTATTATCTTATAACGACTACGCATGTCAAGTTCTGGGGGATATATAGTAATAAAACATAAGTATGTCAGTACACGTTTGTGTGTGTGGTATACAGTAGAGTACACACACACTGAACCTTAATGCACACATGCATGCATGCAGACAGATCTTCTTCCTTATAAAACCTGCTTGTTCTATTTTAACTTATCGTAGGCTTCGTAGAAACGCTTGTCTAACTCTGTGTTGGCTTTATTGCATATCATCAGATTAAACACCTGGTGGAGATGAGGAGCAGCCTGATTAACAACTTCTGGAAAGTCAACATGAACCCCAGGAAATGCCCCTACTGCAGGTAGCATGTTAGTATACATGGTGAAGGAATAGTCTGAAGCCCCATTTTGAATGTGTCCCCTGTAGTGACTGAAAGTTAGTTTATTTTATTGTCATTCGATCATGTTGGAACACAAGGGAACAAAAATTGTTACCCAGGTACAGCAGCGTAACGGCAAATATACTTATAAATCAATAATAAATAACAATAACCATAACCTAGAACTATATAAAACAATAAGAACTATATAAAACGCATCTAAAACAGTTTAAGATCAGTTTAAAAACTTAACATTCATCATCGTGTTTCTAATGGCAGGTACTTGGCTAGAAACACGACGATGATGATTGTTAAGTTAAGTCACTACAGCGGACACATTCAAGTTGAATACCAACTGTAATGAGAAATAGTAGTCGCGTAGAATGTTGCAATGTGGTTGTGTTAAAAAAAAAACTATGCAGCATAACAAAACTACGCATCCTACGCATATGTAAGAGGCTTTAGTTTATTTTTGTGAATGTCTGTCTTTTTGTGTGTGTGTGTTTGTAGAGCTGGCCGTTCAGTTGTGCGTCGGGAACATAACAGTAAGATAATAGTCACCATGCCTGTCAAGAACCAGAACGACAACACTACTACTGGTAAGTATTAAAACATCCTCACCACTGGTATTACCTATTAACTCAAACTTTCATTAAACTAACTACAAAGAGGTTATGTGTATTTTAATTTACGTTCTATATGAAAGCACACTTGTTTCATTTATTGTTAAGGAATACATTCTTTTCCCTATTTTAATCTCTTTACTATTTATTTTCTCATAGATGTCATGGCCGGTAAAAGAGGCTACCTGACACCTAGCTCCGCCAAAGACCATCTTGTCAAACTATGGGAAAAAGAAGGTGGGCCCTAGCTAGGAATGGTCTGTTTTTCCAGTGTCGTTATTAAAAACTTTTCAAATAGTATAATACCATTAATATTCAAGTCAAGACACTGATGTATACGCTACAGACGTACGGTTTTCACCTGGGCAGAAGATTGTGACTCTGTATCTGCTATAGTGTTTTATTTTGTCACATGCCTCTAGTAATGAAAAGCATAGGCTTACGAACACTCAGTGGTTTTTCTATGCTTCTCTGCCTGGTCCAGGTTTCTTTCTGAGGTGTCTGTTTTCTGGGCTGGAGAAGGAAACGCCTTCAGCGAAAAACCCTGCTTCCTATCCCAACCTCTTCTTCCTGGACCTGCTAGTCGTGCCACCTAGCAGGTACGCACGCACGCACGCACACACACGTGTGTGTGTGTGTGTGTGTGTGTTGTTTTTGGTCAAGCAAACTGACGCTATTGCTTGGAAATGTAGTGGTAGCATAGCAACAACGCTGTTGTTTATGCCACACTAGTGGCATAAGTGGATGTGTTAGAATCTCTAATAATCTCTTTTGTAACCATCCCCTCTCTCTCTCAGATATCGTCCAATTAATCGCCTGGGTGACCAAATGTTCACCAATGGGCAGACAGTCAACATGCAGGCCGTTATGAAAGACAGTGTGGACATCCAGAAACTGTTGGCCATCATAGCTTTGGAGAAGGTTTCTGAGGAAGATGAGGTGTGTGTGTGTGTGTGTGTTTGGCCGTGGCCCATTGCATCAAGAGAGTGGACTTTCTGCGCTTTCAGATAAAATCATTTTTATTTTAGATTATTGCCGTTTGCTGATATTTGGATCTCCTATGTTCTAGGTGTCTGAAAGTAAAGACCAGAGTTTCCTAGCTGGCATCCCGGGCAGGACGCTAACAGATAAGCTGTACTGTGTTTGGATCCGACTTCAGAGCCACGTCAACATTGTCTTTGACAGTGACTTGGACAAACTGAACACAGAAAAGTTCCCTGGAATTAAACAGGTTTGCTGTAATATCCAGCTGAACTGAAACACAGGCAGTATACTGTGTGTATGCATGCTAGGGCTGTGTATTGGCAAGAATCTGGCGATATACGTATCATGATACAGGGGTCCTGATGCGATATAATGTGATCTGGTAATCTTTCCTCTCTTTTGAGGTCAATATATTTTTTACATGGTCCCTTATTACAAATAAATTAAGTAGCATCGTAATATTGCGATACTCACGTGTATCGATATTTTCTTACACCTTAATGCACGCATATATATATATATATATAAATAAAAATATAAAGCAGCATTGCTCATGTTTATCCACACACAGATTCTGGAAAAGAAGGACGGATTGTTCCGGAAACACATGATGGGCAAACGAGTAGACTTCGCTGCACGATCTGTCATTTGCCCCGACATGTACATCGGGACCAACGAGATCGGGATACCCATGGTACAACAGTAAACACCTGTCATTTGATAGACTCCAGGGTAGGGCTCGGTTGGGCCGACCACGAATCGCGTCAGCCCAACCTCAGCCCCACCATGAAACAACCAAGAATAGGCCTACTTTGTCATTACTGCACATTATTTTTAAATAAAATGTTTGTAATCAAAAATTAAAAGAATTGGTGTGTGAAATTGGTGGGCGTTAGCATGCAGTGTAGTAACCATGGATGTATAATAACGTGTGTGTGTGTGTGTGTGTATATATATATGTATATATATATATGTATGTATGTGTATATATGTATGTATGTGTATATGTGTGTATGTGTGTATGTATGTATGTATGTATGTGTGTATATATATATATATATATATATATATATATATGAGTGATGCAATGTATCACACACTACACTGATCTGAGTTTGCGTCATCAGTTAAAGACAGGGTCAGTCATTCTCGAGAACGCTTGCTACCTTTAAGCTCGTATCAAAAAGACATCACTCCGCGGTCCTTCGCAGCGCTATACCGATAACCTCACACATCGAAATGCAGTACTACGTCTGTTAACGCGAGCGGTGTTCGCTCGATACAATCCCATGAATGCAGAATTTGTTTTACATGTATTATGCCATAACTAGAGTTATTAAGTTGTCGGTGCAGTAGCCTACTGAACTGTCATTTGCTAGATTTTTTGATATGTAAGGGACTAAAAGGCAAATATTGATAAATGCGATTAATTAGATAAAACATTTTTAATCGCATGATAACCCTATTATTGTTGTTGTTATTATAATAATAATAATAATATAATAATTGTTGTTGATATAATAATTGTTGTTGTTATTATAATAATGATCTTTGTTGTTGTTGTTATAATAACAATAATTGTTGTTGTTGTTATCATTATTGTTGTTATTATAGTAATAATTATTGTTGTTATTATAATAATTGTCCTCCGCAGGTGTTTGCCACCAAGCTAACCTATCCACAGCCGGTCACTCCCTGGAACGTCAAGGAGCTACGCCAGGCGGTCCTCAACGGGCCCAACGTCCACCCCGGGGCCCTGACGGTGATCAACGAGGATGGGAAGAAGACCATCCTGTCGCACAGCGACCCCACGCAGAGGGAGGCAGTTGCTAAGCAACTGCTGACGCCCTGCTCCGGGCTACATAAGATGCCCATGAAAATCGTAAGGAAAGCCTCAATGGGCCGAAACACTGCGAAGGCATGGTTAGCTAGCTAGCTAATCTCGCAGAGCCAGCCTTTACATACATAATGTCTGGGACACAGCGTGGCTAACTGCATCTGTACCCGCCTACTTTTGATATTTGGTATTTTGACTGACATGCACGACGACCAATTACGTAAGGACTTACTAAATCTTACTAAATGTGTAGGCTACGGTTACTGCTTAAAATACATGTTTAATTTTAGATTAGTAAATAAAGCAGTGCAATAGTGTCGCCCTGGAAATTACAGGTGCATACTGTACTTGTGAGTGACAATGCTAACAGCCAATGGAAATTGACAGTAGCACTTCCAGAGAGTCCTGTGTGGGCGCGTGCATGTGTGTTTTTCCCATCACCATGCTAGAGGCTGAGACTAGCGTCTAGCTAACGGTGTCTCTGCTCCCCACCTCGCTCCCCTCTCCAGGTGAATCGCCACATTAAGAACGGGGATCTGATGTTGCTGAACAGACAGCCCACTCTCCACAGACCCTCCATTCAGGCCCACTGTGCACGCATACTCCCCGGGGAAAAGGTGCGCGCTGCCACTTCACGCCCAGACCCTCCCCAATGTCTACAACAAGCTCCTAGTGTACTAAAGCCTGTTGCACACTGCGCACGGAGCTCTGATCTTTGGGGTTGTTCTTCCGCTAAGCTTTGCACACTGCCTGCAGAAGATTTTATCCTCCCCGCCCACCAGCACGCTCTGTTAGTTGGTCATGATAACCGTTGAACTGCATTGATCGTGCAGCATTAACATAATATGATGCATGTTAGAGGACGGTTAACTACCCCCCCCCCCCCCCCCCCGACTGCTCCCGGTGGTTTGTGCAGAGCATGGCAGCAATCACCATCGTTGTGTGAATGTGAGGCAAAATAATGTAAAGCGCTTAAATAAAGTGCTATTTAAATGCAGTCCATTTACCATATATATATGGAAATGGCGGGCACGAGGGCGGGGTTGAGAAACAAGCAAAGTTTTTCTTTTAAAATTGTGTTTTTTTTACCTTCTACAACATTCATTGCACTCCATGTGAAAGCGCTTACAAAACGCGAGGTAGAAAAATAGCGGCGGCTCTGCCTTGACTCAGCGAGCAGCGTCCGCCTCGCTGGCAGTGTGCTAAGACTGCATCAGCTCCTCGTGCAGTGTGCAAACAGGCTTAATGCAAAGACGAAGCTAAGCGGCTAGCTACATGGGCGAAGAACTTTCCACCAAATCACTTGATTCACTTAAATGAAGTGAATAAATCACATCAACGCCACCAATAGTCAAGATGAAGTTACTCTCGACTATATACAACCATTAGCATGTGTTAGCATGTGTTAGCTTGTGTTAGCACGTGTTAGCTTCTTCGCTGTGCTGCTAACAGGTGCTGCGACTGCACTACGCAAACTGCAAGGCGTACAACGCTGACTTTGACGGCGACGAGATGAACGCTCACTTCCCTCAGAGCGAGCTGGGCAGGGCGGAGGCCTCCACCTTGCTGAGCACCGACCAGCAGTACCTGGTGCCGAAGGTAAGATGCACCCCCCCTCTCGCGCCACACACGCCTCTCAACCCCCACACTAACCCCTTCCTCCTCCAGGACGGTAAGCCCCTAGCTGGCCTGATTCAGGACCACATGGTCTCCGGTACGAGGATGACCATACGGGACTGCTTCTTCACCCAAGACCGGTACCAGGAGCTGGTCTACAGAGGCTTGACCGACAGGCCGGGCAGAGTGAAGCTGCTGCCACCAGCCTTGCTCAAACCACAGCGGCTGTGGACAGGCAAACAGGTACGTGGCTGAACTGACACTGGGACAGCAGCCAGCTGAGCTGTGACGCTGTACTGTATGTGGACTCATGCTTTTTTTTTTTTTTTATACTTGCATATTTAAAACATAGTTTTTATTTTATTTGTATTTTCTTCCATTTTAAATATCCCTCCGCGGCACCGCCTCACACATTGAAAGGCATTATGAATCAAAGCATAGTACTACGGCTTTGTTTATGTTACTATTTACGATGCCAGGGCTGTGCGGAAGTAGCAGATTTTTTGGTTTTCACATGGTTTTTATGAAAGCCTTTCTAGGACCCTCTTGAAAACGAGATGGTTCGTCTGGTTTTGTTCCTAATAAACAATTAGCTTTCATTCCCCGGGGGGGGAGAAGGTTAAGGGGGTGAAATGTGGTATTGTAAAGCCTTTGAGACTGTAATGTGTGTGTAAATGGCTATATAAATAAACTTGACATATACTTTTATATTTCACTAATTACGTTTTAACTACACACACAGCACAGCATCCTTTCAGTGTGTTTTTATGTTCACGTTTGTTTTGTAGGTGGTGTCGACCCTGCTGCTTAACATCCTTCCCCAGAATGCATTGCCTCTCAACCTGTGCAGCAAGTCCAAGATCCCCAGCAAGGCCTGGATCCAGGTCCCTCCGAGATCCACTCCGGGATACCAGCCTGACAGCATGTGTGACTCACAGGTACGTGTGCACGCACGCGCGCAGGCTTTTGAATCACCACTGCTTTTGCACCAGTAGGTGTCACTGTGGTAGAAGGATTTATGAGCTATACTGCTTACTTTCACGTTTTTTGTGACTTTCTAGAATTCTAGTAAATTCCAGTATCTATCAAGTATTGTTACATTTCCATGCAGGGCTGGACATGAATGCATGTCTGCTTGATCAAGTCAATTTATTCATAAAGCACATTTAAAAACAACGGTGAACAAAGTGCTGTACAGAGTTACGCAGTAACAACATTTGAATACAACATACAATAAAATCGAAACACAAAACCAACAAGCACGGATGTCCCTAAAGCTACTTGAACGCCACAGAATAAAAATATGTTTTCAGACGAGACTTAAAAGTGTTGATGGTAAAGGATGATCTGACAGAAATGGGAAGAGTATTCCACACTCTTGGAGCAACAACCGAGAAATCACGATCACCCTTTGTTTTCAACCGAGACTGCAGGAATAGCTGAAAGAAATTGATCTGATGATCTAAGAGATCTAAGAAGTCTGATACACTGTAAGGAGATTTGAAATGTACAATGGAGCCCCAAACCATGTAATGCCTTACAAACAAGCAGCAGCACCTTAAAATAAATTCTTTATTTGACTGGTAACCAATGAAGAGAGGCCAATATAGGCAAAATATGGTCCCTCTTCTTGGTACCAGTCACCAGCCTAGCAGCTGCATTCTGGACGAGTTGCAGACGTGCTAACAATGACTGGCATATTCCAGTAATCTATTCGAGTTGATATGAGAGCATGGCTCACAATCTCCAAATATTTAAAAGAGAGGAAGGATTGAATTGTTCGGGACACGTCAATTACCAATTCAAACATAAATATTGAAACTGCTGTCTTTGTGATTTACGAGTTTGCTTTAGCTATCCTCAGAGCCTCCTAGCTGCCCCCACTGAGGATGGCGATAATAAGTGAATAATACGTGCTACTTCTGTCATGGAGAATTTAGTTTAATAACATATGTAATATGTTCGCAATAGTTCTTAAATGCACACTTTGGACAGAAGGTGTAGGAAGCGAAACAGGCAGGTGTAGTAGGTAGGTCAGAAATGTTAATGGTGATATATTTGCCCATAAAAAGTATCTTTATGTTTGGGCAGGTCGACCTGTCAGCGCCATCTGACATGTTAATAGACTTAAATATTAGCCAATTTAATACATTATTATACTATTGCTGTGGTCCTTAAGACTGTCATTCACCCGTTGGCTCATTCTCACAGGGTCATGCAGTATCATGGAATTCACAAGTCACGCAAAGTCAGGGAATTGTATAATGTTACGGTCAAATCACGGACTGTCACAGGGTATTTTATTTGCAGCATGCTTGTTTTAGTGGCCGTTCATCAAAATTATACTAATTGTTGGTCTATTAATTCTGATACTCCCTTGGGGAGGCTCAGCCAAGAATTTGGCTTCAGAAGTAATTAACAACACCAAATAATATAATGTTAAGTTCAGAACCCCAAGCCCTCCTGAGAGAGTCTCGGCCAAGAAGGTTGGAAGGCTTCTTGGTATCTAAGGTTGCGGCTTAGAAGTAGTAATGAAGTCAATAACACCATGAAGCAGCCAGGTCCGTCTAAGAGGTTTATTCAAGAGAGCGTTGACAATAGATGTGAAATCACAGCTGACTGTCCCAAAACGGGGCGGTAGCATGTTGTCACACAATCTATCTATTTGAGAACAGAACCTTCTGAGGTGTCAGTTACAATGTAATTCATTACCTTCGTCCAGAGACCATCTGCAAGGTTGTCTGGCGTTGTTAAGCAATGGTCTACGTCTGTTCTCCTAATAGTCCGATTGTTCTAGGTACATAAATGTTAGCAGTTCTTACTACACATGTATTATAATGGTGACATGATCTTAACATAATATGTGACATGAGAATATTAAAAGAATAACTGAATATAAAATAATAAATGGTATTTCCAGTTTTCCCCAACACTGGACGTGTGAGGTCTCAACAAACTACGCTAATGTGCTTTCTAGTGTGAATAAGTGCCACATTGTGGGTGATGTGAATAAGAGCCACATGCACATTAAAACTTCCACAAACATGACACTAAATATGCCTATGTTATTTGACTCAACAGGAATAATATTAAGTGAGAAAAGTTTATCTACAGGAGAACATGAAATCAATACAGGATACCTGAGAGCCTTACTGCATTATATTTTGTCACCTGGTGCCTGGAGGTTTTGATTTTCTTTATATACTTAAATAACATTTGTTTTGTCTATATGTAACTGAAGATATTTCTACCATAAAGTGGTGGAGACAAGGCACAAATTGGTGCTTTAAATATGAGTGTTCGATGTTCAAAATGTCCTGGTCTCTATCACTAGTTTCCCCGATCATGACAAATGTATAGGGGGGGGGGGGGGTAAAAACATATTAGCCACAGGGGGCATAGGGGGGCGTTACAGCGGAGTGAGGTACTGCAATGATGGTGAGAGCCAAAGCACAGCACAGCCTTAAAACACGTTCTTGAGAGAAGCTATGGGTGACTTCGCGGAGGGTTCGCATCTTTACTCCATTTACAGTTTCCATTTTTATTCTACGGTTCGGATAAGCTTATCATAAAATATCATGAGTGCGGGTGGGTCGAGTCATAAAAGTTATAAATATTGTAGGGAATACACACACACACAAAATGTACCCTCTGAAGTGTTATAATGTTATAGCAAGATATGCCATCTTTATGCAAATGTTTCTATTTATATAAAAAACATTTGTATTATTAATGTTTGTTTAAAATGATTCCTATTCCCTTTCCTTTAATTTCTCATTCTCTCTGTCCAGGTGTTGATTCGCCAGGGCGAGCTGTTACTGGGCGTACTGGACAAAGCCCACTATGGCTCCTCGGCGTATGGACTGGTCCACTGCTGCTACGAGCTGTACGGAGGGGGAACCAGCGGCAAGCTGCTGAGCTGTTTAGCCCGGCTGTTCACCGCCTACCTGCAGTTATACAGAGGCTTCACCCTGGGTGAGAGATGATGATCCAGCTGAACATCTGAGTAGCTCAGCGTTTCTCAACCCTGGCCCTGGGAAGGACCCGCTGCCCATGAATGTTTTTAGATGTCTCCCTGCTCCAACACACCTGATTCAAATGAAAGCGTCGTTATCAGGCTTCTGCAAGGATTGATAACGACACATTCATTTGAGTCAGGTGTGTTGGAGCAGGGAGACATGTACACATGCAGGGCACACAAAGTGGTCATAGGCATAGGCTATGTTGTCGTGCTGAAAGTGGGCAGTGCAGCAGCTGACACACACAAAACTCTGTTTCCTGGTTGTAGTGCGAATGTCCAATTGCAGCCTTGTGGGGTCAACCACAAGCATGTCCTTGCTGTTCAGCGAGTTCACCTGCGTTGAACTATGGACGAAGGAAAGATGTGGTTATATTCCCTACTTCGCATAGAATGGTCCAAGTGAACCAAGGAGATGATGGCTGCTGTCTCTTTTGCTCACGTCTGGTAGCCTAGGTGAAAACGCGACACAGACATTCTCTGTTTGGACAAAACTATGCAGCTGTCAAAACTGTCCCATAGGCTGCACAATACTTTTGGAGACAGAAGGAACTGATTTCTTCTAGATACGTTTTTTTTTCTAATGCCGGTTATGTCATTGCCTTGAATTTTTGTCACAGAAAATTGAGCAAAAGGCACATTTTAATTTATGCGATTAATTTAGATTAATTTGACTAATTACTCACAAAGCTTCTAATTAGATTCTTTTTTTTTTATCGCTTGACAGCCCTAATAATTTTTTCTTTAAAGGTGCATGCATTATAGCGGTCCAGGCTGAAACCCACATTTCTGCTCCAATATACTGTGTATGTGTGATGCACAGAATGGAGACAGGTTTCAAACCAAACCAGCTGCAGTTGTTTGGTTGAGGTGAAGGTGTTGATAATTGTGTGTGTGTTCGTTCGTGCGCATGCATGTGTATAGGTGTTGAAGACATCCTGGTGATGCCAGGAGCCAACAAAAAGAGGAAAAAGATCATTAAACGCTCACTGAACAATGGTGTTAAGGTTAGTGAAATCACTAACTTATTATAGACTGGTGTTATGGGAACTTGGTATTTTCCCACCGCTAACAGACAAACTATGATAGCCATATTAGACAAGAGCACCCGTGTTGACGTAACAAATGCAACAACAAATGTTTTTTTAAGCCATGGAATACGTTATCGTGTTGCCCTGTCCCAGGCCCTCCAAGCAACCTTTAACCTTCCGTCCGACGTGGATCAAGCGGAGGCACAGGCCCGCTGGCAGGACGCTCACCTCAACCCGGACCAGAGAGACTTCAACCTGGCCGACATGAAGTTCAAGGAGGTGGCCAACCAAGTCAACAATGAGATCAACAAGGTAGCAAGACGCTGTTATTGTGAAAATAATGTCTGTAATTGTCTGTACATTTGTTTAGATTAAATAGGGATACATTTCATTATCTGTTTCTACTACTTGTTGATTTTCAGCACTGAAGATTCTGAGTATGCAGTTAGCAAAGGCCTAACTGAACTGTGTGCTAGCTTGAAGGGCTGCAATGGTACACGGTACATTATCAGTGTTTGAATGATCCTGAGGCTCCGGGATGTTCCAGTCCCCTCAGGCATGGTCAGCCTGTTTGGCGGGGCCGTTCATGTTCTACCCTTGTGTTCGTGATCATGTTGTGTCAGTTGACTTTCTAGAGCGCATGTGGCAGAGCCTTAGGTAGGTCTGGGTTCGAACACTGGCCCTCACCCTCAGTATAAAACCACAGAGGGTACAATTTAACAAAGAGGTTCCAACATCCTTCCGCATTAGATTTTTGGAAGGAGGGGCGATAATGAATATTTTGAGTATGTAACATTAATTCCCAAGTACCTATGATCAATCTGAAGCCACAATGGTATTGCTACAGCAAGCTGATTTGAGGTAAAGTGACTGTTTCAGGCCATGCATGGTAGATGTAGCGGTCTGGGCGGTGCCTACGTCAGCTTCCACAGCTAAATGCTGTTGGTTACACGCCCACTTAAGAGACCAATAGCGTTCCATTTGTGCTCCATTGAAAATGCGTTACAGTGCTCCATCTTGGTATAATTTAAAAATCTTTGATTAAACACTAACTGAGAGTACGGCGCACGCGACTGGCCCATTTAGCAGATCAAAACCAACTTTTGTTACAGTGGCTCTATTGTGACTTTCTGCTGCACTAATCACATCAGCATATCAGAGCAAAACAAATGTTGCTATATTAATGTTTAAAATATTGTAATATGTTAAAAAATATATATACGCCGGTACCAATATCGTGGCTTAAGTACTGTGCTGCAAACCAAACCACAGGCTCATTTTATCCCTGCGTCTATTTTATAATAGTGTTGTTTTTGATGCTAAAAACAAGCGGCAGCGCCTCAGTGTACCGGTAACACTAATTTATGTCACTTTCGTTCAGGTGTGTATGCCGATAGGTCTCCACAGATCCTTCCCCGATAACAACCTCCAGCTAATGGTCCAATCGGGTGCCAAGGGTTCAACTGTCAACACGATGCAGGTAGCATGAGTCTCTCATTCACAGTGGTTCCTCCATCTCCTGCTGTACACGGTCTCATCATGTAGTAGTTTATCACGTGTGACCGTTTGTTAGCACTGGATGCTGGTGTTAATTTAGTTATGTGTGTGTGTGCGTGTGTGTTAGATCTCGTGCCTGCTAGGCCAGATTGAGTTGGAGGGCCGCCGGCCACCGCTCATGCCTTCTGGGAAGTCGTTGCCATGCTACCAGCCATACGAGTCTCTGTTGGCTGCTGGGGGATTTGTTTCTGGAAGGTTCCTTACAGGCATTAAACCACAGGTAATGAGGGAATGAAACGTCAACTGGCTGTGACTTAGCTCAGTGGCTAATTTAATGGTTGACTGGATAAATTTAACAAGCAGCGTGATCATTCTAACATTGTCAGTATACAGTAGTGGTAATCCTACTAAGGGATACATATTTGCCCACATTGTATACAATAATTCATACCTCCTGACCTATCTGCATTCATCTTTTTCTTTTGGAAGGAGTTTTTCTTCCACTGTATGGCTGGGAGAGAGGGATTGGTGGACACAGCTGTAAAAACATCTAGATCAGGATACTTGCAGAGGTAAACCACATAACCAGCCTAATAAGGTCAAGGAGAGCTAAGGAAGTAGTGATTTTCTGCTTTTTTGACAGTTTATCAATCACAAGTGCGTAGTGAGACCTGGTGTTTCCCATAACAACCGTAACATCTGTTTCAGCTACTTTTTTTTCTTTCTACATGAAAAATGCACAGGCCAGCGCTTTTAATAAATAAATAAAAAAGTTCCGTCTGAAGTTAGTTTACTTTATATTGTGTGTCTGTTATAATACTTTAAAACACCCACTCAATCTGCATACAGATCAACTAACCTAGTGGCACAAACTAATCTGGTTTTAAACCGGGTGGGGGTAATAATAGGATGCCTAATTTGACTTTCCTCTTTACTCTCAACCATTTGCCTATTTCGATTGCTGTGCGACCCTCTCTTGCAGGTGTATAATAAAACATTTAGAGGGCTTGGTGGTTCAGTACGATCTCACAGTGAGGGACAGCGATGGTTCCGTGGTCCAGTTCCTGTACGGTGAAGACGGTTTAGACATCCCAAAGACCCAGTTCCTGCAGCCAAGACAGTTTCCTTTCATCGAAGACAACTACGAGGTGAAACACATGCACACACCAACCACAGATCATTTCAGTTGGTTTATTATTAAAATCAAACTTCTGTTATGCGGTGTATACTTGCACATTTGAGATGGATTTCCTACGCTTCTCACCTGTAGTTAAGCATGATAAAACATTCCCAATCATCTTCAGGTGATCAGGAAGTCTCAGTCACTAGACGAGGTGATGTTGCGGCTGGATCCCCAGGCGGCCAATCAGCACTTTTCCGCCATCCATCGCTGGAAAGCTAAGAGAGAGAGAGCCTGCCCATATCAAGGTACCCAGCCTGAACTCTGTGCATGCGGGGGATCAAACCTTCGGCCCTGCATTGCCGCTGCCATGCATGTTTTAGATCTCTCCCTGTTCAAACACAGCTGATTCACATGAATGGGCTGTTAGAAGCCTGATAACGATCCATTAATTTGAATCAGGTGTGTTTGAGCGAGGAAATATCTAAAACATGCAGGACAGTGGCACAGGGACCCCCTAGCACATATATTATCAAATATTTGGTTGCCGGGCCAACAATAAAGTGTAAGGCCGGCCTACAGTGCCATGTATAAAAGTAAGCCACTAACTAAGCCATTAAAATGAAATGTGGCTTTTGATTTATAGCACAGGTTGTATATATGTTCATTTTTGGAAGAAAATCTCGATTTAAGATCAAATAATTTGGAGGACTCCCTGCAGTACCTCTGAGGACCCCCTAGGGGACCCGGACCTCCTGTTGAATACCTCTGGTCTAGGATATAGTGCTGGCTAATTACGTCAAGATAAGCCTCCTTGACAGGAGAGGTATTTTGATTGACATGCACAACAACCAACTAACTTAAATGTGTATATAGAGCACAGAAGTGTTTCATTCTATGATGTTGCACTTTTATTTTGCGTGGAACTAAGGGGCATAATGTGGACAACTACGTAACTCAATTACTTGTTATTGAGTGGTTCGGGTAGAGATCTCAGGCTTTAGTAAATGTTTGGTGTGTTTGACAAGTGCACTAGCTTTCAATAGCTGACTACACCTTTTTAAGTGAAAGTACAGAAAATAGCTACCGTTGTTTCAAATGTGAGTGGTGCCCAACCCTATTGACACAGCCTTCTCATAGCAGTTTGAGATAAGAGGATTTGAACATACCCTGCTGTTAAGTAATAGTGTTTGGACTCAATCTGTGTACCAGGAGGATTTCTGCTCTTCTCCCAGAAGAAGCTGGCCAAACAGAAACAAGCAGTGGATCAGGATTTACTAGTCAATGGCAGAGACCCAGCTACACTACAGGTATACACATACTATAAGTGTGAAATATACTGTATATACAGTATATACAGTATATTGCTATTTAACAAATTGCATATTTTTACATGTTCAGAATTTAACCTTGGGTCTGCGGTTGTGAGGGCGGTTGGATGTACTGCCAAATTCTCTGAAACGCCTTTGGAGATGGCTTATGGTAGAGAAATGTACCATGGGCGATATGGACCAAAAATAATATCCCGATATATTTTTAGGTTTAATGCCGATACACGATATATATCGGTATTTTCTATAAAGTGGGCTAAATCCTTCAGGCATAGAGAAAAAAACTGGAAACCACACAGAAATGTGACATTTTTAATTTTTAGCAACATGAATTGACATGTGAGCTTTCTCTGGTGGTCACTCGCTCCTGACTCCACTCCTCAGGCCAAGTGCAGGCATGGAGACGAAAAACCGAAAAAGTAATGAATAAAGACATAATATAACTATATCGATATAAACAATATTGCCTAAACTTATCTCTTTTGAAAAAAAATTCAGATATTCTGGTATATATCGATGTGCCACACCTGTGAGGTGGATGGATTATCTCGTGCTCACTAACACAGATTTAGACAGATTTGTGAACAATATTTGAGAGAATTAGTTTTTTGTGTACATAGACAAAGTATTAGATCTTTGAGTTCAGCAAAAATAAGTGTTTATAATGTTGGTATAAACACTTATTGGCACCAATGGCTTGGCTTGAAGCTCCGACATGTCACTGTGACCGCCTCAACCTCTCTCTTCAGCTGGTAGAGCGTTGGCAGGCACTGGACCCGGACCACCGGCGGAAATACACCCGTAAATCCGTGCGGTGCCCGGACCCCACATTGGGCGTGCTGAGGCCAGATGTCTGTTTCGGCTCTGTGTCTGAAACCTTCCACCGGATCACAGGAGAGTACCTGCAGAACGCCTGCAGGAGTCAACAGGACGGCCTCGAGAGTGACAGGTATTGGACGTGTGTGTGTGTTTGTGTGATTTTTATTATTATTATTATTATTATTAATGACAGATCAGCTGTTTGCTGCTTTACACACACTGGGCAAATAGTCCAGGGCGTCTTGTTTAAGATGGCTAAGCCAAAGCTTTCCTGCCACTTCTCCTGCAAGCCCCTTCGCACCTGCTTCCTCCCCCTGCATGTCTTTATTGGTGCTTGCTCTGTTCTGCACCCTGTGGGGGTCTGTTGCTGCTCCCCCTTCCGTGGGCTTTCCATGTATGCGCATGGAAGGGCAGGGAGCTCCCAGAACAGAGCCAGACTGCCAAATATAATTAACTATAATGCAAATGAAATACTTATTTTGCCTATAGTGGTCCTGACTGATTCACTATCAATATATTTTACCTGCTGTGTTTGCCATCTCAGCGAGTTCTGTATTATGGCTATTTCTACTTTCGTTGTGATGCTGTAGAGGCTGGACAATAATTCACTATCAATATATACCGTGTCGTCTGGCCATATGCTGTAGTATGACCTATTTAATGCTAAAATACGAATTTAATGTTCTCTTCCATCCAGCCTGCTTCACCTGTTAAATTACAAGTGGCAGCGTTCATTGTGTGACCCTGGGGAGGCTGTTGGCTTACTGGCAGCTCAGTCCATAGGAGAGCCTTCCACTCAAATGACCCTCAACACCTTCCACTTTGCTGGTAGAGGAGAGATGAACGTCACCCTGGGTATACCCAGGTATTGTACATGTCCATGTTCATTGTCTGTTCCTGAGCAGGTTATCATGAATGTTATCAGAAAGATGATTGCAGGGTTCAATTAGTAAATCATAATAATTTGAATATTAATTAACAGCAAAGGACAAATTACTAAATACCGGTTTAGGTACCGGAACCGTTTTAAAAGTATCGTTTTGGCACCGGAATCGTAACAAAAACCCAAAAGATACCCAACCCAATAATACACTTGATAAGCTTTTCGATCATCTTCATGTGTACCTTCTTTACCTCAGACTGCGGGAGATCTTGACGGTAGCCAGCTCCAAAATCAAGACGCCTATGATGAGCGTTCCAGTGCTCAACAACAAAAAGGCCTTGAAGAGGGTCAAGACACTCCGTAAGCAGCTTGCCAGAGTGTGTCTGGCCGAGGTAAGGAGGGCACCGTCTTATTCTAGTTCAGTCCAGAGCCATGAAGAGGAGAGAGTCCCGCCAACGGACGTTGGACATTTTCAGCGGTCACGTGGTTCGTGGAGACGCAAAACAGTTCCAGGAAGTGCTTGGTGGGCAATTTGAATCGATAAATACAGACACATAATTAGTATTAAATAATTGCATCAATTCACATTTACAATATAATGTACAGGTATAGGATACTTTTAGTATTTGCGGCTAACTTCTGGGAACTGTTGAGGTTCTAGGGCTGTCACGGTGAAATAATTTTCCAATGCGGTGATTTAGGTTGGTTCAAAAGTGCGGTAAGGGAACTGGATAATGGGTAAGGGGCGCCGACCCAAAGAAGGTTGAGAAACCACTGTGATGTAGACAGAAAGAAATGATGGCACAAGTTGTTGGGCTGTTTTCGGTTTAACAACCCAAAACGTTAGGGTACTACCATTCTGTTTTGTCCCAAAAGTCCCAAAAGAATGACTTGAGAAGTGTGTGTGCTGCCAATACATCCATGGTGCGCTGCATCATGGATGCTGCCCAGACAGAATGGATTATGACACAACTGTGGAAAAAGTGCAGTAAAGCTTAAATACATACAACCCAAAGGCTACAGCCGGATACAACCGGGCTGGGGGAAATGTGCGCCTCAATAGCACACATGAAACCTCATATTCGATGGGCTAGCCTCAACAATGCGGTATTGCGATTATCGCAACAGCCCTATCCACGGTCTGCCGTTGCTGTGGAAACAAAGTGAACGGAGTTGACGGCACTCTCTCTTCTACTGTACGTGGCTCTGGTCTTGTCTGCTATAGTGTGAACTGCTCTGTTCTATTTTTAATGTGCAGTAGTCATCTGGTTTTTGATGCATTGACTGTACTATTTAACAATACATAAAAAAACTAAACCGAGCATGCATGTGTCCATGCTGTTTATATGGTACATTTACTATGCTATGCTAGTGCAAAATACTGCTCTGCTCCAATGTTCTTTTGCAACGGTGGTCGGCTGTTATCGCAGTTCAGTTAAACCTCAAAGGATGCTCTAGCAAGGTGCGCCCAGAGCCTATGAACGGATGTTCATGTGTTGTTATTATTGTTTTTGCAGAGCAATTTCCTAGACCATGACATGCAGATTAATCGACATGAAATGACATTTACAATAAGTCTGCGTTAATTGATAACCATACATCACCATGTGTGGTTATCAATTAACCACACATGGTGGTTTTGGCATTTGTGTGTGCGTGTGTGTGTGTGCAGGTTTTGCAGAAGGTAGATGTTGTAGAGACCTTACGGATCATGAGCAGCACACAGAAGTTCCGAACGTTCAAAATCACCTTCCACTTCCTGCATCCAGACCGTTACCGTGACGATACGCTACTCACACCACGAAAGATCCTGCACTACATGGAAACCAGGTGTGTGTTTGATTGCTTTAGATCTAAGTTACCTATATAGGTAGGTATAAGTTACCTATGTTTCTGAAACACACAATGCCATCTTGGTGTAGGCTGCAACTGCTACACACACACACTCTAAAACCGAGATCCACGCCAGTGCGGATTATGCATCGGTCTATATTTTGTATCATATCTTCAGAACGGTAAATGCTAGAAGCTCGGAGGTTTTCCCCCCATAATCCTGCCAGTCTACTGAAGAGATGTGTAGCTATAGATATATATGGTACATAGCTTGTCTGTTTAGGCATAGTAGGTGCTCTACAACTCGCCACTCGTTAACTGTGGCGTCTGAACCCACTATGGATGCGCTCCATTTCGACTTCTGTAGAGGTTGAAAAGTTTGTCATTCGTCGGGCTTTGTCTTCTGGCATCGTGTGACTCTTCCGAGTTCAAACCATCTGTGTCCAGCGTGTGAGGACTCGTCATTCATTTAGTGCTCTCTTAAGACAAAAATGTTTATTTCCAGCGAATCTCTTAATTACACCAATACATTACAGTACTATTACAGTATTATAAGTATTATCCATCTCTTTTTATATACATATTAGAGTATTATAGCTAGTGCGGGGACGATTAGTCGACGTAACCGACGTCACCGGTTACGTAAATACGATGATTTGCAAAAAAGTACTGTCGACTTGGCAATATACCTAGAACTGTATACTCTGATATGAATAAACAATGCCGTCAATGGACTATGAGAGGCAGCAACACGACGAATGTGTGTCATGGTGTGTATGTGTAGCCTACCTACCCTAATACATCCACTGATGTCTCTGTAGCAGATCAACTTGGTCCGGCTTATAGCCCGCGACGCAGTAAATACCAGGCGAGCAGCAGCTAACAATGTAAGCGTTAGCACTCTACTAGAGGCAGCGTTGTGACATGCATTTGTAACGTCAATGAAAACATTGCGGGACACAGTGAAAGCGCTACACGCAAACACGGATCCATTGAAGTGGAGAAAAATAGCGGCGCCGTTATGTGCAAACACAAAGCATGCAGCTGTTGATCTGCCGTGTTCGAGCACTGTCACTCTGCCTTGTTAAAAGCGGACGCTTCCTTTTCCGTCTCGAGCATTTATAGACTATAAGAAATGTAGCCTAATGATCAAACATTTTGCTTAGTTTTTACTCCCGCTGCCAATTAAAAAAAATCTCATCGATCTGACAGCGTAAACTTGTCGGCCATATTACTCATGTTTTGTCAGAGGTCTGATTCTACAGTACCGGTATAACTGAACTGTCCTAAAACAGCCTAAAATGAGAGAAGGAGAGGGGAGGAGTTCATGCATCTGCTTTGGTGGGTGTGTTAGATTTGATTAAGAATGCACTAGTTTGTTATTCCTGGCTGTTAGAATTAGTGTAAATTGCACACATTTTACTGTAAGGTGGTTTTGTTTGGACTGCAAAGATTGAGGTTGCACAATGTTTTAGTATTCCTAAAATGTATTTTAATTTCACTTTATTTTATTGTGTGATAAATGTACAATGCACTCAATTATTTTTAACAAGCTCTTGCAGATTTAATGTTAAAGACTGTTAGAGATTTTACATTAAAATATTAAAACCAGTTAAAGGTAGTCAGTGATTGTAAGATAATACACTTAATGTGAAGTTAAGCAAATATTGGCTCACGGTCTGCTAGCTGCCCATTCTCTGCTGAAAACAATAGTGTTTCTACACTGCCCTGGCTTTGTAATAAGGAACACAAAGTGGTGCAGGCCACACAACACTGTGTTACCAATGTGGGTGACACAGATTCTGAGGGAGCACCCTATGGCATCGAATGGATTTCTATATTATTGATAATTTAGTTATGTGATTAATCGAAAAAATTGTCGGTAGATTAATCGCCAAATAAATTATAGTTTGGTACAGCACTAATTATTTTTTTTAATTATAACACTCTTATCTTCATGAATATAATGGCAGTAGCTTATCCTAGCATGCAAGATTGTAGACATGATTTTGTAACAGGGAAGAGAGTCTAATTTTAGCAGAGAACTGAGACTAGTGGAAAAGTACTTCCCCTGCAACATCAATTAGATCTCTGAAATTATCAAGTTTCCTTCCCTCACTGAGCAAGTTACTGGTTTAAAAATCATAGCCTCACAAAATGTTTTCAATGCCTTGATGTTAATTTTTGGAAATTAATCAAATCACTGTTCCTCTCCACAATATTTGCTATTTGTTCCAATAAAATAAGCACAATTAGTACATTTTGTTCACTAAAAATATTGTTCACACATGCACCTCTCAGTAGTGAGAAGTAATGGGGATGTTGATAACATTTTTTAATATTAGAAAAGGTTCAACCTTTTTTCAATGGGTTTTCTGGTGTGTGTGCGTGAGAGAGAATGCCCAGGCATACTTTCCACGTCCAAGTGCACCTCCAAAATGTTCTGTCCGTGTTGACTGCACAAGTACGACAGGCTGAAGCCCACCACAGATGACAATGGATGTCCTACTGAGCTCATAAATGAGTGCTCATAAATAGATGGATAAAAATAAATTATTTCCAGCGAATCTAGTTACACCAATATTGTTCACGGGAAACTGTGTGCACATAAAAATCATAGTTATAAATACCTCAAATTTTAAAGCACTTCATTTGTCTGCAGAAATTGCCGACGTTTCCGTGTGAAGTATGCTTGGAACAGCTCGAGCTCTCATCCGCAATGCTCGAGGCCATGCATTTGGTAGTACGCAGCGGCTGTTGGAATATGGGTGGTGTCTCCTCACCCAGTTCCTGCGTGTTCGTTTGATGAGGATAAATTAGGAGACGTATCCAAATTAATAAATCAGCTTTAATAGTAGATTAGAAATACAATTTGCAGGGCCCTGGTCCACACCTCTTTTAAATGACTGACAGCATGCAATATCAGAGTTTGAGTAGTCTGGCTCCGACTGTGTCTCGGCCCAGTGATAATATTCTAGACAGTGTTTCCCTATCAGATGTTGATTGTGCGTCTCTCCCAATCCT
>JAODUH010004469.1:0-10687 GCA_027564835.1 Typhlichthys subterraneus | reverse complement strand
CCATCCCCAAAACACAAACCACCAGGGACCCCAGACCCGCTCCCCAGCCACCTCAATCTCAGTCAGAGAATGGAACCTCGTAGATATTGACAGAACGAGCCTAAACACTGAGGGCAGCGTTACATGCTATTTAAATCATGCATTTACTTGGAAAAGTCTTTATACGTTTGTTTACTTTGTTCGTGTGGCCTCTATTGCACTTTGTTTTGAGTGACGATATTCAGTAAAAATCGAGATTTGAAAAATGTATCTGTTTACTGCCTGTTTGATCTCTGGAACAACCACTGGTGTTTGAGGTGAAGATGTTCCACCTGGAACTAGGCACTGGGCTAAATCATGTTAGCTCTGGCAACGCAACATCAGTCTAACATACTTTGTTTTAACGAGGAAATTCAACACTAAAGCTTAAAAAAGGGGGTTTATAAATGATGTCCAATGCCTCTCTGGGCACTGCATCTTTTCACCAGGTGCTTCCAGGTGTGTCAGGGTCACCTGTTTCAAAGGGTCAAGTGTTTTACAACCATGCGCGCTCCCTGCCATAGCCTTCCTGTGGCCGCAGCGGGAGCTCTGGAGATCGGCCACCTGAGACAGAATGCTGCGGCTGGATACTTTGACTGCACATCTACTGGTCTTTCATGTTGCTGAGTATGACGCTAGTAATCTGGCCAGGTGTGTGTAGATAGATTAGAAAGATTAGAAAGATAGATAGATAAATAGATAAACTTGTGTGTGTGTGTGCGTGCGCGTGTGTGAGTGTGGGTGTGTGTGTGTGCCCATCAAAGAATCCCTGGTAATAGGAAACAGTGCCTCGACTTAGACTGTATGCTTTCTGCAGCAGCTAGAGCAACCCGTGGGCTGTCTGGAAAAGATATGCTGTGCCGTGTTCTCTCTCTGAGAAACATTCCACGAGCCAGGAGGTAAAGTTGGAGTCCGCCATTCTGCAGAAAGATTGTGTAAAGATAGTTTAAAAACACCTCTCTATTCAGTGACATAGGGTGACATAGGCTGCTCCCTCAGAAGCCCCCCCCATTCCCCCCCACAATGGAAATGCATTGCCAAGGCTGGGATAGTGTTGTGTGGTGCAGTCTGCACCATTTAGTTTGTGTTCCAATTTAGAGATCCACGGGCCGGAACATCTGAATGTTTTTAACACGGAACAGGCAGTTACAGTAGACCGTGAGGAGCAATGCGCTGAATTAGACAAAGTGTATTAGCTTACAATCGCATTTTACATCTTTAATAGCGATCCCGCGAACGGTGCACATCCGACTGCTCATGGCACAAAATGTCCTAAGTGATTCGGGATCTGCCAAAGTGCATTATTTAATTTGTGTTGGACGATCCACACACGCGGCACAGGAAGAACACATGGTGGATGCATAACTTGCTGTCAAGATCAAGATACATTTAGCAGAGCCTTGGCTTCTATTGCTATACCTCTACATTGAATTAGCAGGCTGCAGGTATGTTCGGTTATTCCTGTCCAATTGCAGGCGTGTAAAGAGTATTATTGTAAAAGAAAAAGACACTTAACCGACACAACATGAGCAACCACTCAACTATGTGTTGAATATGTACAGTGTATGAGTCAGAGGCTCAAAGCAGAGGAATTTGGATACATTAGGTTACAGTACCTCTTCACTGCAACCGTATGTATGCATGTGCAGCATATGCTATCTTCTCTTGCAAGCTATATGTAAGATAATACCCTTTGTATGAAATTCAACAAATATCTCTTTTCGCTAGCTTACTCGCTAGCTAGCTCTGTGCGTGCGTGCGAGTTAAAAAAAAGAATCCATTACTTCAACACAGCCCTGGCTCTGTAAAAAGCAACATAATCCAAGTGGCGAACACCGCTCACGTCAAAGAAGTCACTCCGCCAATTGCTTCACAATGCATTTCAATGTGTGAGGTGGCGCCGCGGAGCGACACTGTTTTGATTTGAGCTTGAAGTTAGCAAGCGTTCTCGAGGATGACTAAGCCTGCCTTTAATGCTGGTTGAAATCAATATATTTATATGGGGGCGCTCACTCGATTGGGGTCCACAATGTTCAGTTGTGACAGAAGCTACAGGAGCTACACTACTGTACAAGGATGTTTACAGTATGTGTTGGTTTGAAACCTGCATGCTGTTCCCACAGTGCTGAGTGGCAAGCATTTGCCTCTACCCCTTTCCATGTTTAGCGCAAAGGCTCACATCTCTCACTGTTCTCTACCCCTCCCCTCTGTAAATGCCCCACTGCGTTTTAACTTTTAAACAGTAAGCTGCATGCGGTGGATACAGAGTACTGTGGGCAACAAAATTGCGGACTGTACCTTTACTGTATTGTTTCATTGAAGTATTAACAATCAGGAACATTTTAATGATGGCTCATTTTCGAACAAATGGTAAAAGAGAGCACGATAAAACAACTTAACCATTCATTCAGACAGACCCCTAATGCCTCCTGACCTCTCCCTTCACACACAAAATAAACCATTCGCGTACCAATTAAGTGCACTAGTAATGACAACTTCATGACAATATAGCATATAGGGAGCGGTTAGGTATAAACTATGTGTTAGCATTCTGTAGCCAGCAGCAGTTCATTAATCACTTGCCTAATTAGCAAGGGTTCTTGTTTCCACATATAATTAACTAGGGTTAACACCAGTTCGCTATAATAATAATAATAATGGTACAAATTCTGACAATACTTTTCTTTGAAAGATTTAATAAGACAGAATATATGGGCAGACCCAGGCAGCAAGCATCATTATGATTACATAACTGGTGAATATTGTCCGTCCTACAGAACCCACAAGGCAAACCACGGACAAATACTTAAAACCAATGATGATAGCTAAATGGAGGCCTAACCTAATGGTTTAGCGGCCATACAACTTTATTTTAATGGCTTTTCTGGTTCTCATAAGGACACAGTGTTAGATGGGAGATTTAATAGTTGTGATGGGATCATCTGCTTAGGCACAGTGTTTTATTCCTTCCTTTGAACCTCTGACATGAGTGAAATATTTGCCACTCAGGACCTCTGTCAGGGTTAAGGTGAATCAAGGGTTAAAAACTGTTGTGACAACCCAATGACGGCTTAACAGTAAAGATGGCTTAATTGGCTCAACGGGGAACCTTATATTCTTGCGGCTTGGTCACTCCCAACTCTCCCCCTCTACCTTGTATTGAAACAATACTTCATGTTTTTAGACAGTGTAACCAGTCGCAGGTTCTCTACAGTACTTGGCAATCCATTGCAGGCATATGGTGTCCACGCTCAACACATTGCCCCCCGGCCCTTCCCGACACATTACAATACCTTATTTCACGCTGAGACATAACTTAATACAAAGGATATCTAACTTTTAGATCAGCTTTTCCCCCCGTCACCTCGACCGTGGAAAGATGAGAAATCATTGTGTCGTAACGTGAGTCGAGGGACGAGTGCGCTTAAACAAACGACAGCAGAAGACACAACTAGAGCTAGTGGTGTTCAAGGGGGGCAACATCTGTGTTTTATAACCATGAGGATATATTAGAAAAAGCCGCCCAGTTTGGATTTTTATCGATTTCAGCAAGAGCTAAGATGCCCCTCCCCCAGAGAGGCCTGAAAAATATTAACCATGGTTTTGCAACCATGCAAAACATATTTGCATGATCAATGTTAATGCTGTATGCTTTAACAGTTAATATATATGTATTAGGAAATATTAAAAAAAAAAATATATATATATATATATATATATAAAAATCGGTCATAATTATTTTTTATCAAATATTATTTAGATCAAATATTATTTTACAGTAAGCCATTTGATTGGAAAGAGGCATTCCATAAGTGCTGATATTACACAAATGAGATTAATTCAAACGATGACCGGAAATTGATAGTTTTCCACCCACTAGAGGGCAGTAGTGGACTAACAGCAATGGACACTGTGCAGGCTAGAGATCACACGTTTTTCAGCTTGGCTTGCGGTCTCGACATAGCACGGCTACAGCACCATGTTGTGGGAATGTTTGGATTGTATTTTTATTTCTCACTGCTTTTGCTTTTCCAACGCAAGGGTTACAAGCTAATGTTTTCCCGACTGTACGATGAATGGACACATGCAGATAGGCTACTGTAATACACTGATAAACAAAATATCAGCCTGTAGTCACTTATATGTTTCTTGGCAATATGTCTCCTTATGGAATCCTTATGGAATTAATTGTGTTGGAGAATAAACAATAAACATGAATGATTTAATGTTCTCTGCTTTGTTTATTTCAACTTTTAAGTCTTCAGCACGTCTTAAGTTCTGTATTTTATTAGTGACCTTGAGACACTGATAAGAAGACACGTCCTTCTGCTGACCAATCATGAGGCTAGAAATATGATAGCATAGAGATAAATGATATGTATACAGTCCGCCTAAAGCCTCGTCAGCAATTATCTATAGCTCTTGGCTTTTATAACACTATATTAAAGTGCTCATACTGAGAGCACATTTTTAATCTCTGACCTATTGGAAAGCTAGATTTCATGATCTATTCGTTTTACTACAGCTCGTGCTGTTGTTATAGTCATACAATCCATATGATGATACTGAATACTGTCCTATATTTGGAATAAGCATTTATAAGATATTCAGTAATAAACACATATATACAAATACACTGTATAGGTATTAAAAGCAATGTTTGACAAATTGGCAAGTTAATTTCATTCTAAATTAATTTAGAAATAATTAATTTAATTCAAATTCCAGCAAATATACACATCTGGATATAGGCCAAAACTTTTTTGGCCTATAGCCAAACTGCCAAAGCTGTTTATTTTTTTAAATATTTATATCAGTGAGAAGTTCCAGCAGAACTTTTGATTCACTCAGAGGGGAAGGATCTGCAGTGTGGAGAGGTTGTCTCTTATCAGGAGAATATAGGAAGTGGGAAATGTGATGTCTCAAGATCAATATTGGCGATAATTCCCCCTTGCAGTAATGTAACTGAATCACCTTGGAGCCACATGCTCCATGCTTAGAGAGCTGCCTTTCAACTCCTTAGCAGAGATCGGTGGTTGCGTGGAGGTGTTGGCTGGAAAGTCCCATTTTGGGTGTTCCTTTAAGTCAGATTGTCCCAGATCAATATCCATCAACACTGTAGTGTAAAGGCAAAATACATCAAATGCAATTACTCTACTTAGCCAATAGTGCATTAGTGGTCTGTGTGAGTGGTCTCACAAAATTTATAAGACCGTCATTTCAAAAGGCCATAAGCTGTACTTGTATGCCACTTAGTTTCATTTGAAATACTATATGTTATCTCATATCTATTATCATATCTGTGGGATTATTTCATATCCCACAGCGCATAATGTACATTTAAAAAGTGTAATACAAGTCATATATCACAGGATCTCATTCTACAACAGAATAATATTGGCAAAGGCTATATAGCCATCATGTACTATTTCACTTTAATAAGACCTACTGGAGGCTATATTAACGTCCTGATGAATGTTACAGTGAAAAGTGGGTCAATAATTATTAAATCTGCATTGTCCTCAGTGAATTCGTCTAAGCTTTGAGAATACCTCATACAGTACAGTGTGGATTAACAATAACAAACACACGAGTAAAGTTTTTAGGGTTACTGAGATACAGTACAGTAGCTTCAGGCGCACACTTGTGGCAAATTAAGGTATTACACGACGGTGCGTATACGACAGACGCTCAGTCTCAGAGATGCTGACTTCAAGTTCAAACGTGGTCAGATGGTTATTACAGAAGGAGCAGTTTAAACAATGCGTGTTTATTTATATATAAAACATGTATGTGACAGTGTTATAATGATCTTATTCATTAATTGCATTAGAGATAACCAAAACACATATGTGCGGCGGTTGAAAGAAAAGAAAGAGGGAGGAGAAAATGAATAAAAGTGAGCGTGAGAATGAGAGAGATGAAGGCGTGTGAGCCTGAGGAAGATATACTGTCACTGCAGAAGTAACCGGGGCAATCGAGAGAGAGACAGAGACAGAGAGAGAGAGAGAGAGAGAGAGAGAGAGAGGGAGTGAGAGAGTGAGAGAGAGAGAGAGAGAGAGAGAGAGAGAGAGAGACCCCTTTTCCTGATCGTGCACGACTCACGGCTCCGCAGTGCATAGTGCACAGATACAGTACACCGCCGGGACAGAGAGTGCTGCGCGCCATATATGCTACACAGTGACAGTATATAGTCAGCACAGGGACGCGCCGGGGGAACCTGCCACCGCCGCACGCACGCCGCATCTCACCCCAAGCGTCCCAACCGAGTTATGGGACACGAGCTACGGGCACTCTGACAGCCGTACCACCCACACACTCCCCGGCACTGGAAGTAAAAAATGAACACTTGGGTTCTCGCTGGCCACGCCGCTCTGACCTCCACACAGTGACTAATCCCGCATCCGGCTGACGGTCACGCTGCGCAAATTTACGCACGATGAGCGCCTTGTCTCTTCTGGTTTTCTGCGGAGTGGTAAGTACAGTACAGTAGCCTCGTATACTTTCGCAATGCACTGAAATACCGATTACAGGTGCAGCATTTTTTTTTCTTTTTTTTTTTTCTTTGAAGAAGCCTCAGTCCTGTGTGAAACATTTCACCCTAAAGCAATGCATAAAGGATAAAGACAGGCTATACTCCTGTCGACGGGGATTCCCTGGTGGTGGCCAATTAGTATCGCTACCCAGCTGGCTGTTAAAAGCAACGAAGACCCCCTCACAGTCAGATGCACACATGCACACACACAACTTTGCTTGTACGGCACAAGTTGGAATATATGGACATCATGGCTCCATCCTAGGAACAGGTGCCTTGCTGCTGCGTAGAACATATATAAATTGCCCTATTATACCTGCTTTGCAATGACCAGCGGATTAGAGTATAGTCATATTCAAATGCAACAGTGTTCGTGTTGGTAGGGATTTCTGTGCGGAACACAGGAAATAAAATAATGCATCTCATCTATTGTTCATGCACATGGGACGGACATATACAGCTATCCCCAAGTGCTTCTGGTGGTTGGTGGCACCATATGGCTGAAACCTCCATCTCTGATGTGTGAATGTGAGGCAATACAGTGCTTTTATATTTTACTATATGGTCTTGATCATCATCGATATATAAGACCATATAAAGTATATATCCTGTGTACAGTACATATGTGCTGGCCCCCTTAGACTCGCTGACACTTCTTTAACCACCAAGCACTTTTAAATTAAGGTGGAGGTTAATGGAGAAGTGTGCGGGGGGCAATCAGATGTTTCTCTGGATTAAGTGGAGGTTGATGGAGAAGGCATAACTCTAGCCAGAAGGGAGATGAAGCGTGTGTGCGTGTGGGGTTAAGGGGGGGGGGAGACAATCAGATGTTTCACTGGATTACCGGTTGTGATGAGAGGATGACAGGATCTCACCGGGACTGCCAGGAAGAGAAATGAGTGAGTGAGTGAAGGGCAGGATGTGATGTGGGAAGAGAGGGAGAGAGAGAGAGGGAGAGAGACAGAGAGAGAGAGAGGGAGAGAGAGAGGGATAAAAGCAGAGATACTGTACATACCAGAGTGTGTGTGTGTGTGTGTGTGTGGGTGTGTGGGTGGAGCGAGAGAGACACGCCCTCCTGACCATTCTCACTACATCTGTTTCTGAATGGAGGCAGAATGGAAGGGGGGGGGGGCATGAAAGAAAAGGAATAAGCGAATACGACACAAGAGCGAAAAATAAACTGCTAAATTAGTGACTTCTCTCTTCCCTGCCTATTGCCTAATAGCAGCCCCAGCACATGAAAGCATGGCACGGCTGCAGCGTTCATTGTTCCCGGGTTTCTCTGCATGGTTCCCCTTTATTTACACTTGCTGTTTACGCACCAGGAAAACAAAAGCTCAGTTCTTTTGCCAGTGAAGCTGTTTGGCATTTACATCCCTTAATGGAACAACACACAGAGAGAGAGAGAGACATACAGACAGATAGAGAGACAGAGAGAGAGAGAGAGAGAAATAACTAATATGAGCAAAAGAATAAGAAGTGATAAGGCATATGGAATCACTGAGGTGGAGAAATAGAGAGAGAGAAGGAGAAGTCCCATCTTCAATTAAATGGTAATGCAACCCAGGTCTACATTATACTAAGGCCATTACATTATAGGCCTTGTGTTGAAGCTAGACACAACTAGTTGTAGGCTACCTTTGCTTGATGACAAACCAAGACACATTACTGGAAACACAAGCCTTTCTAAAAATAATGTACATGAATCAAAGGTGCACTGCAGTAGTTCACATACAGTATTGTAGGAAACCAAACCAGGCCAGGTTGCCCATGCTATTATTCATAAATACCTTGATGCTGATTTGCGAATATGAGACATAGAAACAAATTATGTGACACATTATTATTATTAATACAATTCAAAACAATATCCAGGCCTCAAGTACTGTACACATTTGCAACTCTCCAATCAATAAATCAATCTTTATTTCTATAGCACTTCAAAGCAATGCAACACAAAGTGCTTCACACTATAAAAGTATTAAAAACAACTCTGTAAAGACAACAATAACGCTATAGTACCACCCAACCCCCGTCTACACCACACACAAATGCTACACAAATGCTACACAAACGATAAAACGCTAGCTTACGCTAATTTGCCAGGGGAAACAGTAGAAGCGGAGTAAGGTATTAAAAGAATCACACAAAAAATAAATGAATAAATAACTAGTAATAAAAATGATACAACACTAAAAGCAAATACCAAAAAATGACTAAGAATACAATAAAAATACTGGAACCGTAAGATACATATACTCTTGGTACATATTCAAATCAGGCAGCTCATGCATTTGATCTGCATTTAGTGCACTTTTTAAAAATGAGTCCCTGCATGTGCTTTGATTGATCCAAGGAGAGCACCTGCAATCAGTATGCAAAGTTGATGTACAGTGTGTGTGTATATATATATACTGTACATATAAGCAATGTGAGCTCCTGTGACTACTGTACTGCTGTACGGTGAAGCAGCTCCCCTCACACACGCATGCTTTCTAATGCAACTATTCCTCCTCGGCAGGATTTGAAGTGTGGATGAATAGCGGTGAGTCACAGAGAAACGAGGATTTCAAATGTGCGTGCGTGCGCGCGTGTGAGTGTGTCACTCAATTCAGCCATGAGTAACACAGTCTCACACACGTGCGCATGCACACACACACAAACACACACACACTCTCTCTCTCTCTCTCGGCGGTCATGTCTATATGAGCGATATATGAGAGACCAGCTGTGAAGCTGCCATTGGACAGTAATTAGGTAGGGCGGTCACATGGCGTTGTGCTTGTGTAGTACGTATTGCTGCCGGGGCAAGAAGACTCGTGGGTCTGTATTGCAGTGCTATTAGACGGCATTTGAGACCCATATTGGAGAGAGACGACATGATTTACAACGTAGCATGATAGGAGTTGGACGTATGTGGCGGGCTACACACCTGGCAATGATTTTCACCAATCTATTTTTCAGCTCCGATTTAAATCAGTTTGAGCCGTGTGTGTGTGTGTGAAACACCATGTGTATTGTAACAATCATACATGTTCAATCAGTCGGAGAGTTGAAGCAAATTTCAAGACTTCAACAACATAAAACGCAAGCTATTGCATGTTTCCGTCAAATATTGTCTGATCATTCTGACGGGAAGAAACCACATAGCATAATCAGAAGGCCACTAGCCATAAACACATTCATGCCATTACATAGAGTTATAGCATGCTGAGTGTGTTTGGTGAGAAAACAAACATGTCATTGTATTATATAATATTTAAACATAATTAGTAATGAAAACTAGGGTGACCATATTATGGTTTTCAAAAAAAGAGGACACTGGGATCAGAATGGCAGCGGTTACCCATCTGGTTACCCATCAACCCAATGGGTAACCAGCGGCACCCACAGTGGGTGGAAGGTTGAGTTTTCCTACAGTGGTGCAGACCGCACCACAGATCACTATTCTTGCCTTGGCGATGCATTTCAGTGTGTGGGTCATATCTTCTGAGGCAGCACCCTGCGGCATTGGAGGGGAAGGTGTTTTTGTTTTGATCAATTTCAAATCAACACTCTTTGTCTAGATTGACTGGCCTCACCTTTAATAGGATTAAACATATACAGTAACCGAATCTTTAACCAGACAAATAGCCTGTGGCCTGTCATTTGCTTTCACAGTCATTATGGCAGATAGTCGAGAGAACCCTTATTCTCTGTGTCCATCAGTAGAAAGACCACAGTACCCTACAGTATCCTATGCATGTAGTGAGTACCCTACAGTATCCTATGCATGTAGTGAGTACCCTACAGTATCCTATGCATGTAGTGCTTTCAGAGTTATGTTGACTGAATGCTGCACTGTCCTGTGCGCCACTCGGCATCCATCTTGGTTTCTCCCCCTGGTAGTTATTTTGGACTAACAAGATCACTCCCGTTTGAATAAATGATGGACTTCTGATGGTCACTGGGGGAAAACAAGTGCATGTAAAAACAATCACCAGTAAAATCTGATAAAATCTGCGTCTCAGGGACTTATTACCCATATTATATTGATGACATCTACAGTATGATCTAGGGTCTCCTCTATATAATGTCTCTGGTACTTCTCCCATAGAGTTCTATTGAGGACTCTCTAAGTGGTCTGTCTCCTCT
>JAODUH010004468.1:0-10687 GCA_027564835.1 Typhlichthys subterraneus | reverse complement strand
TGGTCAGTCTCTCAATTAAAGGGACAGGCATGCCATGGGATAATGAAGTATTCATCAACAGCCTTACTTCCACTGATTGTGTATGCTGTTATGCTGTATTACATTTAATGGCAATGCAAGAATGAATGTTTTTTTTTTTTTGAGGAGCAGGATTTTCTTATTAATGTATACAGTTCCTCGCAGCCATTCTTCCTTTCAATTTAATTTGTATTAATTCATACAAATACATGCATTTATATGTTTCCCCCTGGCTATGTTGATTGAACTTGTTAACAATACTGCTATTAAAATCATTTTCATGCAGTCCATTTACCATTATACCATTTAGAAACTGACCAAAAAACAGTAAAGTATATAGTATATGAGTTTTTACAGCTTCATTAATATAATTGATTATCACTTTGTATGTCATTGTCTCATAACTGATGAGAATGCAGTATGGCTGAATGCATGGTATCTGATATTTACCATTTAATGAACCAAGGATATGGCCGTGTGCATTCTGTACTACATAATATTTTATCAGAAAGAGTTTGCTTATGAAACACACTTGTATTTTTTGTAATTGGCCGGCTGATTAAACAGCAGTAGCCTACTCCACTAAAGATGTTACCTTGGTAACCAGAAAGAGGAACAAGCAAACAGAAGAGAAAAAGGCCAGCATAATTTAGTTTTTGTCTATATAAGCTACAAAAACAATATTACAATGTTTCTAGAACTACCCAGTAACCTGTAAACATACCGTAGGTCTTACCTTGGATTTCATAGAACTGCCCTAAGAAATTGTCCTATTATGGAGCTTATCCTTCTACTATACTTTGGTCAATCAGCATAATTAATGAAAACAACAAACATATAAGATACTTTTAAGATCTATAGTAAGACTTTTCACGATGCAGTCTGATTATGAAAGTCGGAATATACACAGTGCCTGCCTACTTTACAATCAATAACATTAAGTCTCTTCAATGTGTTGTTACTGTAGCTTGGTGTTTTCTCTTTAAAGGTACTGTAAATGCGATCAGTCATTGGCTGGACTGATGATTGTTATTAAAAGGAAAACATAATAAAAGATACTGGTCTTTTTTAAGTTATGGTCAATAATAAAAATGTAATATTATACCAGACTTATCGGCTATTGATTTACTTGATACTTTTCTTTTCTATTTTCACATTATTCCATGTACTTTAATTATCAGCCAGTACATTTAATTTGAACAAATGACTGAAATTATAATAATGATGAGACAAACATGGCATAAAAAGAAACAAGGCCAGGCATTGGTTTCAAGATGTGGCTAATATCAGGACATATTGCTTAAACAAAAGGTGTGTTGAATTTTACTAGCAGGACACACTTCATGTTAAATAGGACGTGTCCCACTAGACTGTCTTCTGCTTTTCTTTAATTGCAATTTCTCTCAATCTATCTGTTGCTAGCACAATCTTGCTATTCACACATTGTGTGGTAGAAGGGAGGCTAGGAAGTAATGATGGTGTTGTCATGGCGAGAACATCACCTCTGTCTCGCACGTTGTCACCACATAATCAGGAGGGAAACATTAGCATAGCCGTAGTAACACAGCAATTAGCGTTGTATTTATCAGACAGATATGTAGAGATTGGCTTTGCAAGAAAGTGGTGGAAGAGCTGTATGCACATCCTTTACCTTGCACAGTGGATGCTTACTGTATTCAATTCTACAATGAAACAATTAGATATAGAGACTTGTTAGTTATTGCTACAGTACTTTATACTGCAGCTCTGAGTTTTGTAAGCACCAACAGGGTTGGTTTGTGAGCTTGAAAGATAAGGATGATCTAACACTAGTTCAATGCTCTCACAAGTTACTTGTGAGAGACTAGCTTACAGTAATTATACATGTCTGTGGCCTAGTTGAGCTCAGTTGGATTGCTTTTGCATTTCTTGATGCAACACCTGCAGCTCTAAGGTTGAAAGTATTCTTAATTGCATTTATAATTCATAATTTCAGGGGGTAATATTAGCAGTCAAACCAAATAACAATTTGACAAAGTGCCCTATAGTAATTCTCTGGGTCTGCTGCTGTTGACTCGGAAGACCTCCGGTCAGCCCTTAATGCCCTCCACATTGTATCTCTCTCTCTTTGATAAGACTACAGATTAGTTTACCAGCCCTACAACAATTAGGGATATTAGCCTTTGCAAGATATGCAATTCAAAACAAGCCACAATATGTTGACACAATCTTATTAGAATGCAAACAGCTAATGATTACTTGCCTCAATATTGAGCTCTCCCGGTGACGTTAGCCATGAATTATTCCCTCGTTCGGGATAGGTGCTAGACTGGCAACTCACAATTGTACTCATCTGCGGTTCACTAAAATGTTTCTCAAAAACAAACATCCTTAGATTGCTACAACGCTGGTCTCCTGAACAGTGCTGTGCTGTAAGTATTCTCAAGACACTCCAGTTTGTTGATCTAGAATATACTGTATTTCAAATTTTAATCCAAAATGTAAATACAAATGTTGCAAACTGGAAAAACTTGAGAACACATACTACCAGTAGAGCCTCCAATCAGATTTGTAGACATGTTAGACATATCTGTTGGAGAAACAATGACAGCAACAAATACCTACTTGCGGAATTATTTTCTAAAATGTTTTAATCTTTCTTATAATATTCTATCTAAAGGGCTTTGCAAATTATATAATGAGCAATTCCGACTACGGGTAGTGAGCAATCATTATTTTAGTTGTCTTAATCAAACCAGCTCTTTGTAGAGCGACTTCCTCCAGTTGCTTTAAAAGCAGAGAGCGACAGCACCGCCCCAGTATAGTGACTGTGGCGGAACTCTTGTTGTGCGGTGCGAGGCACCTGCTACGAGGCTTGGCTGAGCCCAGCGGACGAGACGAGAGTCTGGGAAGTGAACTGGCTGGCACAGTGAGGCGGGGGAAGAGGATCTCCCGGCAGCTTGTCCAATGTCCAGCACCCATCCACCTGCCCTCTGCCATGCCGCCATTTAAGGACACCTGACAGGCGGAAGAGGTTGCAGGGCTCTACGGTCAGGGCATCTGCCCAGTGAGGAGACAGACGAGGCCTAAACAACAGACCTGCTAGTTAGAGGGATCTTGTGGGATTTGTATCAAAGGAGAAAAAGCTGCGGTACAGTGGTAGTCATCGATAGTAGCTTTGTGCGTGTGTACATATTTGAATTATTTGTCTGTTTCTCATTGTTTTCCTGCTCAGTCATTTTCTGCTCATTCTCTAACAACGGCGCGATGTCCTGGATAAATACCGCCAACTCTCCAGCGGTTTGATGCATAATCAGCCTGTAAACGCCAAGCCGAAGCCTCTCAATTATGACCAGACACACATTTCATTAGAATATAAAAGCATGCATTGAAGCCCAACATGAAACTTTAATGAGGTGTTGTGCAACAATTGGCCCCTGTGCTCTTTTTCTGACCAGAGTAGACAACAACAAAAGATAAGATGATAGCCTCTCCTTTGGCTCACAATCGATATGTCACAGCCCCAAGATGTATGGGTGTAATTTCACTTGGCTGGAGAGATGCGAGAATCCAGAACAAGAAGGCTTGTGGAAATGTACCTCAACAGCATGCTACTCCTACACATAAAGGCACATTTAGAATACATTAAATATTCCCCGCATTGTTGAACCTCGTTAATTTATCTATTTATCTGCCTGTCTGTCTGTATTACACTGTTCATCGGGCTTTCACATCTCTTTCAGTTCTATCCGGTGTGCGTGTGTGTGTGTGTGTGTGTGTGTGTGTGTGTGTGTGTGTGTGAGAGAGAGTGCTTTCAAGAGTGCATGGAGGCAGTAATGACAATGTAGATAAGACCTCACAACCCCAGACCACCAGCATGCTGCTAGATCCCACACACACACACACACACACACATGCACAGTCTCAACTCCATTTACTGTATCTGCCACTCACACATCTCTCAGCTGTCACATGCTACCTGATAGCCACCATTTTCTTCCATATTTGAATGATGTATCAGATGTTAATGTGTGGTATCTCGAGAGGGAGCTAATGCAGAAGACCTATAATGTGTTTATCATAAATGTGCAGTGTGTCATACCTGAGTGTTATTTTGAAAGATGCTTTGAAACTAACTACATACTATATATTGTATATTGTCATATTATATGTTGTCATTTCTAGTCCTTAAATCTCAGCCAGGTAATTAGCAAATAGTTACAGATTGTATCTTATGAAAGCTAGGGCTCAGGTGCAGCAGTGTTATGCCTTATTTTACAGTAATGGGTTTGAAAATGTGTGAACCATAACCCTTTAAAAGATCTTGCTCATCTGTTTTAACCCTGGTTGACCGTTTAACATTTGAGTGTTATTATCACAAAATAACAGCTCACTACAACACACTAAAGTCATTCCAAATTTGATTTAAAGCATTACAACACCCCCGTCAGCACCAGAAACATTTTCTACGACCTGCATGGGAGGGTACTCCACAATGAATACAGTGTGGCTTCTGTACATCTCCGAAAATATGGAATGCAAGGTGTTGACAAAGCCGCTAGCATTGGCACAGCTCCCGTTCATGACGGGAGGGTGACCATATGGCTTGGCCCATAGTATACAACTAAAACATCACACTCGGGTGGAGGAAGACTCTCACTAAACATATGAAGAGAGTCCCCGTGTGTCACCTGCTACAGTACAGCCTTGCCTCCGTATTCTGTGTTTAGTGTCTGACAGCAGGACAGCCCTCCTGCCTGGCTGCTGTGATACTGTACATATTAAAGAAAACATCTCTGTTGAATGTGAATCAAAACAGTTTTATACATACAGGCTGCTCCTATCGCCCCCCCCACCCCACACACCCCACACCTCGGGGAGGGGAACACTCGGAAGGAACACACTGTAGGGACACGCACACACAAGGAAACACAGGGAAAGAGAGAGCGGAAGAAAGATGGCCAACAGATGGATGGAAATGCAACAGAGAGGCAGACTGTGTAATGAAAGTCCTTTGGCTGAGGGAGGAAGGGACTTCTCTGCTATCTTAATAAACAACGGGAACGGCAACAATGATGCTGTGGCCGGAAGTTCAAGTGGACATCTGTGACATTTGGAGGGATAGAGAGAGAGAGAGAGAGAGAGAGAGAGAGAGAGAGAGAGAGAGAGAGAGAGAGAGAGAGCAATAACAATGAGTGCCCATATCCGCTATGAAATAAGATTGGAAGGCATGTTTGTTTTGTCTTCCCTTGTGCTGCCTGGCATACACTCAAAGTTGGTTAGCACAGCAAGAATGAAGACAATTGACCACATATATATATACTGCTCCATACCGAATCTAAATTATATGTGCGCTTGCTCTTTTGCGTGTGGGTGTGTGTGTGGGTGTTTTGCCTGTGCGCATGTGCAGTACACAGCTGTCCACATGATTGCATGTCTTTGTGTGCACGCGCGTGTTTTTCTGTGCGCGTGCTAATCAGCAGAAACTGTTGGAAGAGAAGGTCAGAGAGGAGATTGGGTTTGACTGAAGCAACTGTAGTCAGCCCCTATAGAAGCCATGGAAACAGAAGGCTGAGATATGGTTCTGCAGAGGGCAGGGGAAAAGCCTTTCAAAAATGATTCTTAATCCTTTTCTACTTGAGACACCCCCAGCCTTCCCCCGCCAAGTTAATCTCTGACATTGCATTAACATTCACATTTCTCACAGCAATTTGGCTATACTCTACACTATGGCCACCTACATTAAGTCATTTAGCATTGCCTGCTGTTGAGCTGAGGATGGGTGGTTTAACCTTCTCATACCTAATTTCTTGTGATTTCTCCAAAGCTGTACCGAAAAGCCACAGGGGAACAATGCGACCTTTTCCAACTGTATTATGAGCAACACAAACAAACTGACAGTAATCAGGATAATTAGGTGCTAGCATAAAATTACACTGGGTTTAGCATTTTAGGCTATATGAATAACATTAAGTTAATGAAATTGGCTTTGATTTATTAGATAAATTAAAAAAAGAATTGGTCATCATTCAATTACTATTGATATTGTGTATGTGTAATATCTGTAATATGTAAATTGTATTATTGTGACTGTTAAACCTTTTTTATTAGCTCTAGTCTACACATACACATATATATTTGCTATTTGCTGAAATATACCTCTTGAGCTAGCACAGGCACAACTATTGTGAGCAGCTGAATCCTTTCCATAGTATGCTGAACCCACCATCTGATACTAAGGAAAGCTTCTATTAAGCTAAAATCCCCTGGCTTTTCAACTGGTCAAACAGAAGTGTTATCTTTGGAAAAACATTCTCCTCAAATTAAAAAAAGTAATGATCGTAGTTTCACCAGGTGTCATATATTTACACGACTTTCAGATGGCCTTTTATCTGTACTGTAATTGCATGAGTCTAACCTTTAAAGGTGTGCAGTTCAGAATGTACTCATCGCACCAATTAGAATTAGAAGGAATCCATTTCTCCATGTGGTTATTTCTCATTACATTTAAGACGAGAGATCTGCAGTGCCTTGAAAACCTATGGCTTCATTTATTCTGTATTTACAGTTATATTGTGATGCCACTCAAACCTCATTTCACCTGTGCAAATGCATGCTTCTCCATCTTAATCACCATTTTCTATATACTGTATAAAATTACAAATGCACATGCCTTAAATGAATGGTCTTGCAGATAAATAGGCACTAGGCAAAAATAAGCTACTTTTGAAAACATACTATTTATGTGGTGCTCAAACATATCTTATTCACAATTTCTCACAGCATTTGTTCAGTACCTGACTACAAAAAGGCAAGCTGCTCTCTATTCTCAGATGTGTCTGAGACAAGCCGTGTGGGTGGTGTAAACGCCTGGAAAATCACATCTGACGTCCAAGGAGAGAAGAGGTTTAACATAGTTATTATATTATAAAGCCATGGTTGTCACAGGACATGATGATAGAGGGTCTTGTTTTTGTCATGCACTGGAAAACTTTTATTGTTTCTTAACTTTAATGTTTTCCATTCCAATATGGTTTGCATTGTTTCAGATGGCATACTGTACATGTAAAACAAACACAATATCAAATAATAGGTGGAAATATTTATTGATTTTGCCATAAGACAAATAATGACTACTAAATTATTTACACAATTCCATTGTGTTAATTTGCAATGTAAATGCATTGCTTTCTGTTCAGTTTAAGGGTTGTTTTATTTTATATTTGTGTTTTTGCACCTGCCCCCACCTGTTCCCTGGTAAAACCAGATGACACACTGGTACTTCTTCTTTTGTGCCAGGCTTGCTTGCAGGCGTGAGGTGTGAGCTGTCGCTGTGATACGCCTCTGGAAGGCTGTGATGATGATTTATAAGCAGGGGGGGCTGCTGAGCCACAATCAGCCCATTTCCATCAGTGTTATGGTTGCCTGACAACACCCAGCTGTCCCTGATGTGCCTCCGAAGGCACACACACATTGTTTTGATGTTTTAATGTCATACCAATTGATTGTGAAATGTCATTAGATAAAGGTCAACATTCATCAACGGTGATAATCAGCAGCAGATCATTGGGCTCTAAATATTGGTTATATTCATAATAACCATTTCACTGTCAGCAAAATGACTTTGTAAATATTAGGATTTTAATAAATCTAGCCATTGACTAAACATGTACATCTACTGTATATATAGCCTGTGTGAAAATAGATTTAGTCATACTGTATCTCCTTATACATCCCATGCTGTCTTTGGCCTACACCATATCTAATCCACCATCAATATATAATAAAGAAGCCCATGTTGCATGTCCATACTATTTACATTTACACTGGCCACAGCCCTTTGCACTTTTGAACCATAGACATCTCAACATATTTTCCAACACGTTTGAGTTGCAAGTGAACTTTGCAAGCCTCTGGTGGCTATGGCTTTATAAGAAGCTTTTTGGAGAAAGATGATACTTTATTCCACTTTCAAATTGAGAGCACACATAATCACAGCCCTAGCTCCATTACTGGCACAGTGCTGTCAGTGCTATCGTGCTGCACTCTTTCCCCAATACCGCCTGGCCAGATGCTCCCACTAACTTAAGACATAATTACATTATACTGTAACCAGATGAATTGTGAACCCAGCTGACTCAACCTGATTTTGCCATGGCGACCGACAGCTGGCCTGCTACATTTACTGGTCGTCCACCTCTATACATTGAACAAAGGATGGGAAGCAAAAGAAATCCTCTGCCAAATCTTATTGCAGGGCCAGTAGATGTTAAAGAAATAAATAACAGTGGTGACATTTTAAAGACAGGGCACAGAACAAAGGTGTCCATGGAAAGGTAATTGTTTACTTTGTGCTGGGGAGAATGAGAGAATAGGTGAAACGCCACAAGGTCTTGACTGGGCAACAAAGGACCCTTCACAACAAAACAATGTCTTATATGCTCTCCTCTGTGATACCTGCCAGAGGAGCAGAGAGTACATATAACCTCCCACACCTGCTACCCCAGATATATTGTTCTAGCATTGACAGGTTGAGAAACATACAGTACATGCGTTTTTATAGTAGGAGTACACGTATAAAGTAGAATATGCATTCGGGTTGGTTGTGTATCTTAATTAATGGGCAAAACTATTTGAATGTATTCTTTGCATTATTTTTATGCTCTGCAAATGCTACTTACTATAGTTTTACTTGCCTGATTTACAATAATATAATGGAAAAATATTCATATTTGTTTATTCGGCTCCCCATTAGTACTTCTATTGCTCTTCTCTAGGTAAGGGATCCTGTTATGTTTTCATGTTTCATTTCAATTGATTATTGATAAATACAATCCAATAAGATCTTGTGTAAGAAGTCAGTTGAAATTCTTGTGGTCTTTCTCTTAGAGGAACGATCATCACAGAGAGTAACAATTCATAACATCTTAACCTAACCATGGTTATGGCTGTCCTCTTGGCAATTTTATTTCTTGATAGAGCGTGAAATAAAAAACATTCTGTCTTTTCTGGTCTGGCAGGCAGACAGTCCTGACGGTTATTGATTTTGCCCATTTAATACATTTAAACTA
This sequence comes from Typhlichthys subterraneus, assembly GCA_027564835.1. Classification (NCBI taxonomy): domain Eukaryota; kingdom Metazoa; phylum Chordata; class Actinopteri; order Percopsiformes; family Amblyopsidae; genus Typhlichthys; species Typhlichthys subterraneus. The sequence continues at coordinate 1,619 of JAODUH010004468.1, read as the reverse complement.
TAAAACTACAGCTCCACTCATCTGAGAAACCTGTCCCTTTCTCTTATCAAGCATATCTAACATCTTAGATTTGGTTTGGAGCATTTCCATTACAGATGGCCAGATGCAGGTCCTGGTAGACTGCATTTTACAGTAGCTTTGCTTGTGGACCACTATGATTTTCACCCCAAGATCATTTGAAGGTCAGATTAGTGTCGATACCTTTAGCTAGCATTTTTCTGTTGCCATAATTTATGTAACTCTAAAGGGAAAACACCTAGATCGGATCCTCAAACAAAAGATTTGTCCGCTAATTTGGCAGACATTTAGCATGATGGTTTCTAACTGCTGAGGGAAAATGGTATTCCTCCATGGTAATTTAGCTGCAAAGTCATTTGGCAAACAGCCAAGCCGAGAAACAAGAAATGAATGTGGTATCAAATACTTAGCTTACTACTCTCGCTGTCTGATTTATCATCAGTAATATCGTCTGAGGGACAATTAACATCGAGTTACGCCCTGAGAAGAAGCTGTGTTTAACGGGAGGCCTCATTTTCTGGTTCCTAGAGAGAGTGGTCCAGATCGCTGTCTAATCAGAGCTAAATTAATGTAAAATGAAGCAACAGAACCTCAGCATCCATCGTATTCTATTATTCTCACTATACCATTGAACTGCTACAGTACTGAGCAATTTCCTTTCACTTCTTATTATTATGTGCCTTATTTATACAGGGAACAGTGAAATAACACATTTATTGATATTATGTTGAGCATTTATTGTAAAGGGATTGATACATGTAACAGCAGATCCCATCCCAGAGTATTTCACTTTTATTCTGAGCTGTATTGACCTCTGCATATTCTGTTGAGTGTCACAGGTGCCTATTTGACTGAGCATGCCTGTTAGTCTCATGTAATCACTGTGGAGATGATTGGTGCTGAAGATTCAGACAGAGCACTCTGTCTCCATTTCACTTTAGTGATGGATATGGGGAGGAAATGATAGTGCCTGTCTGCTATGGAAGGAGAAAAGTCAACCAAAAAAGCCAGTCTCTGGGCTCTGATAGCTCCCAGAAATAGAGCTGGTTTCTGGTAGCTATTCATATGTTACATAGGGCATCATAATTCCCAAACAGAACAAATTAACTGTGCTGTCTTGAAATTTAATGGAAATGAGAAAGTAGAAAAGGTTTAAACCTGTACAAACAATTATCTTACACATTATTAGTGTTACAAATAAACATGCCTTGCATTCAGGATGGTGGAACGTTTGCTACAAGTTCAATGAACATGTAGAATGGCGGTACACTGAACAGGCTACAAAACAGGGAGAAGTTGGACTGTCCATGTAGGCTGTGGGTTGAACAACGCTCACATGGCTAACAACAACAAAGTGATAGTTTGCGTTTTACTGCTTTTGATTGTTGTGTTTCAGCAGTACAGATGCACGAGATGATGGTGGTGCATCGTGCACTGTTCCAATTCAAAGTTAATAGCTGTGTCAACATATTCGATTTCAGAATTTCATATCAGAATGAGACGTCATACATTTAAGATGGAAAGATGCCTCTTCAACATCGCGTGGAAGTCGGGGACAGTGCCAAAGGAGTGGCAGACTGGGGTGGTGGTTCCCCTCTTCA
>JAODUH010004467.1:0-10688 GCA_027564835.1 Typhlichthys subterraneus | reverse complement strand
GCATTGATGTGTACAGCACTTTGGTCAGCATTTGCTGTTTTTAAATGTGCTTTATAAATAAAATGACTTGACTTGACAAATGACTTGAGGCCCCTAAGACCTTGAGACCACAACTCTCTGCCACAACTTTAGCAATGGAAGCTTTGAACATTTCCCACTCAGGTTAAATGTCCCCAATCTCCACAGGGATGCCAGAGAAGCTCCGCCGGAGGTGTGCGTTGAAGATCTCATGGCCAGGGACCTCCTCCAGACGTTCCCAGTTCACCCGCACGCCCCGTTTGGGCTTACCAGGTCTGTCCAGAGTCTTCCCCCACCCCTTGAACCAGCTCACCACCAGATGGTGGTCGCTAGCCAGCTCTGCCTTTCTCTTCACTCTAGTGTCCAAAAGATGCTGCCTCAGATCAAGTGATACGATAACACAATCTATCAACCTTTGGCCTAGGATGCTCAAGTACACTTATGAGCATCCTTATGTTCGAACATGGAGCCAGTTGAGGTGGTACGGGCATCTGGTAAGGATGCCCCCTAGGTGCCTCCCTTGGGAGGTGTTCCAGTCACGTCCAGCTGGGAGGAGGCCTCGGGGAAGACCCAGGACTAGGTGGAGAGATTATATCTCCACACTGGCCTGGGAACGCCTCGGGATCCCCCAGTCAGAGCTTTCTAATGTGGCTCAGGAAAGGGAGGTTTGGGGTCCCCTGCTGGAGCTGCTGCCCCTGCGAACCCACTCTGGATAAGTGGATGAAGATGGATGAATGAATGGATATGCGACGTAGTCCTACATATTTTATTCGCTTCAAGGCTGATTTTGTTTCACTTGCGATTATTTATCAAAGAACCATTGATACCACATGACAATAGTGTAACTGCGTAACTTTACTTTTTACTCAGCCTGTAAAATCTTTATAAGCTGGAAAGTTAGAAGGCACTGTTTAGGCGTAGTTTACGGTACTGGTTTTTGTGATTGTATTACTCCCTGATAATCCGCCGCCTGGAACGCAAAGTAGTCTACTTGCTGGGTTTTTTTTTCAACGAGTGGAGGCGGAGCTGCATCTACACTTCCACAGTACCTTGGGTATCCAGGTGGGATTTCCGGTACCTACGGTGCTGTACAAAAATGAGTACAGTCATGTTTTCATAATTTTGTATGTAATTTTGTATTGTCGACTTTGTACCGAAGTATCGGTTCTCGTGACATCCCTAGTCCTGACAGAACTATATGTAAGCAGCAAACTGGCTTCACTGGCACTGGCCGCTTGATTCAAATCACATGCATTGCAGTGAGGGGCGTTGTCTGTGCCTTTTTGAGTTCTAAGACAGGATTCGAAGGAATGTCCCAATGTGAAGAAAAGAGCACGAAAACGCCAAACACTTTGTATAAGTGGTTGGTATTGATCGCAGTGTCTTTAAAACGTCTTCTATGTTTGTTTTACCATTATTGAGGTATCATGGGGCTGGATGGTCTAGTGGTCTCGGTGTTGGGTCGTGGGTTCAAAACCCGGTGTTGACCTACCTGTAAGCATCCTTGAGCAAGATGCCTAACCCCTGGTCACGCCTTGCATGGCAGCAATCGCCATCGGTGTATGAATGTGTGTCTGAATGGGTGAATGTGAGGCAAAATACTGTAAAGCGCTTTGAGTGGCGCTATATAAATGCAGTCCATTTTCCATCATAGTTTCTTTTAATTAATTGATGTCTAAAATATAAAAAAGAGGGAACCTAAAACAGGCTTGAAGTCTGGCCCATGTATGAACTCTGACGTGAAAATGGTCCTGAAGCCCGGCCCGTAAACTCAGCTGTCTACCAGGACATTTTAGATCACTTCATGCTTCCTTCTGCTGACCAGCGTTATAAAGACCCTACATGGATGCAGTTATTTCTGCAAAAGGAGCCCCAAAGAAAGTACTGAAGGTTTGTACAAGGACATACTTTTCAGAAGGCTTTTTTTCACTGGTCAAATGTCATTTTCAAATTTTTTGAGATGCTGAATTGGGGGTTTTCATGAGCTGTAACCCATTATCAAGATTAAAACAAATACAAGCTTGAACTATTTCACTTTGTGTGTCAATCCACAATATGAGTTTCACTTTGTCAACTGAATTATTGAAATTATTTAACTTTTCCATAGTATTCCAATTTATTGAGATTAGGGATGTGCGCGATTAGTCGGTAATATGCTGGGATCATTGCTAGTCAACACCATAAATACTGGTCGGTTAAACTTATTATTTTATTGTATTATTTATTTTTTTAAAGTAGTGGCTCAGTCAGTCTCTTCTGCCTCAGCCTGTCCATGAAACACACAAAACAATATGTTGATGATGCGAGTTTGTAGCACTAGATTTTCCATGCATTTTTGGTTCCTAGTAGCGAGGGAGCGGGGACAACTTTAAAAGTGGCAAACTTTGATGTTGCCACTAGCTCTGCTCAAAGAAGACGACGACTCAGTAGTTGAAATTTGCAGCGCAGCGTCATGCATTATTCAAACGAATCTGGATTCACAACCTCTGCTTTCGATTTAACCTTACAGTACAACTGTTTTAATATTGTAAAAAATCTGGCCGTCGGGTTCCTGACTGTTTGTTCACTTTTGTTTAAGTTAGGTTAAATAGCATTTTGCTAGGCTAAACTAGCTACTGCAAGCTAATTAGCTAACGCTTTTCAGCACAGCCAATGCAGCATACAGATCTGTCACAAACTATTGCCCTGCGGCTCCACCTGCTGGAGCGCCTGGGCTCAGGTGCTCGGCGTCACCGGCTTTCTGAAGCCACCACACTCCCATCTTCCTCAACACCTTCCCGACGCACCTGTTTTGTATTTTCTTATTAGTTAGATATATTAATGTCTGTTGGTTAGGAAGGTGTTGTGGGTTATTGATTCTTTGTCACACTGGCTGTAGTGACAAGGCAGCATTTATTTGGGTACCAATCCTGTAATGACAGACTTGAGCTCTATTGTGCCAAGGTAATTAAAGAAACATTTATTTTTCTCCCTGCATCTGACTCCGGCTCCTTGACAGACCTTGATACATACAGAATCAATATAAAGTGATGAGTTTCATAACGCTCTTGTCCCGCTGCCTGTGAATAACGGCGCTGTATTGGCCCTGTACCACTAACGTGCCGTAGGCTACTGTTAAGCCTGATTGTGATCAATTTGGACGGTTTTATGAGTGTTTTGGTATTTTTAGACTAATCGACAACCGGTAGGCTAAATAAAAAATGTTGAACAGCGAAATTAGTCGCTAGGAACATCCCTAACTGAGATGCACCTGTATCTAGACAGCAGCATATTGTATATACATTATACTCTTTCTGAATTAATGGTACACTCACAGATGTGATAGTTATTTATGCCCTCGAAATTGATATAAACCTTTATCATGACAAATGCTGGCTTATAGACCTACTTTTGATGAAAGTGTCATGTTCTGCTGTCCACCTCCATGTTTTCTTCCCCTGTGTGCCAGTCCGTGTTTCCCCTGTGCTCCAGTCCGTGTTTCCCCTGTGTTCCAGTCTGTTTCCCCTGTGTGCCAGTCCGTGTTTCCCCGTGTTCCAGTCCGTGTTTCCCGTGTTCCAGTCCGTGTTTCCCCTTTCCCCTGTGTGCCAGTCCGTGTTTCCCCTGTGTTCCAGTCTGTTTCCCGTGTGCCAGTCCATGTTTCCCCTGTGCTCCAGTCCGTGTTTCCCCTGTGTTCCAGTCCGTGTTTCCCCTTTCCCCTGTGTGCCAGTCCGTGTTCCCCGTGTTCCAGTCTGTTTCCCCTGTTTTCCAATCCGTGTTTGCCCTGTGTTCCTGGTCTTGCCCATGTTGATTGTTATTGATTTCATCTGCCACTCGTTGTCTATGTCCAATGGTCTGTCTTGTGATCCTGTATGTAAGACCTAGTGTGTTCTGTAGTGTTTGTCGAATTGTCATTTTATGTCAGCGCTTTGTGTTGTCTGCATATGCCCTATTGATTTGGATTAAAAACCCTGAAACCAAGAAACCTGAGTGTCATGCATTTGGGTCCACCCTGCCTGAGAGCCTGGCAGAAAGTTTGTTTTCCTCATTATGGCTTGAAGATTACTGCTGTTGTTGCCAAAAACTATTTACAGTGTTGACTTCTCAGACCACAAAGCACACTGTACATCTCTGTACATCTCAGATAAGATCAGCATTGCAAATAGTTTTGCACAAAATAGCTATCATGTTCTCCAGGTTAAAGAGTACTACTACTACAAAAAAACTAACTTTCACCAGTGAGGTCTAAAAGCCAGCCTTTTTATTTATTATGAAATATCTATTGATATATTTATGAAATATGTGGCATCTGATGACATATTTATAATTCCTCATGTCATGGTAAAGGGGAATGTCAGTTTCAATGGCATGGGTAACTTACAAATCTGTGAGTGCATTATTAATACAAAACTAGTATACACATTTTGGAGAATTATGCTACCATCCAGATGTGGTCGTTTCCAGGACATGACTGCATTTTCCAGTATGACAATGCAAATTAGCATTGACTTCATAAGCAGTAGGTGCTAGAGTTGAGGAGTTGAGAGGTGCTATATTGGCCTGTCTGCAGTTGTGACCTGTTGCTGATTGAGAAAGTGTGGTAAAGGACAAAATATCGCAATGAAGGCCCTGTGGGTAGGGGGGCTTGAGCAATTCCACTTGCTAAACCCCACAAATAGGTGTCTTTAGTGCCCACACATTTAATAATAAGCAAACTAAATATAATTATGCTATACAGTGGTAAATATACAACACTTCTTTTGGAGTGTGTTGCAGTTAACAGGTTGTAAATTAATGTATATTTGAGATCAAACATGATAAAACATCATAAAATGTGTTGTTCGATTGTTTCCAATTAATACAGGTTGAATGGAATTTACATATCACATTTATTTGGATTTTCCATATTGTCCCAACCTTTTCGGAATTAGGTTTGTAGTTCTTGTTTTAGCAATGCCCACCTGCGATCCGCTTCATCCAGGGGGCATCATCGATGCCCAGGTTGTTGTTAAGGATCTTGAGAATGTTTCCCAGGATGATGCTAAGGTGTTCAGATATCACCATGGTGCAGCACTTGGTGCCCGGGGCTGAGTTCTCTGGACCTTTTTCCCACCAGTACGACAGGTAGTTACAAAGCATGGGGAGAATTACCTCGATCACCTGTAAATCATCAACAAGAGAACATTAAAGAAATCAGAAAAGAATTAGGGCCTATCTTACACCCGGCTCAAAGCGATGTCAAGCGCAATGCAAGTGTCTTTGAGCGCCCGTATCTGTGTTGGTCAAAACATGAGGCGTGGTCTGGCGCATCTTTGGTGCATTGCTATCGTGAAGCAGCAAAAAGCGATTGCGTGATTGAAAACCTGGTCTATAGTCATATAGCCTGATCATTATCAAGACAGAATCGCCTATGCGGGTGCACAATGCACGTACACTAATTGTTACACACACACAGGACCAAACCAACATGCAGAGTATTGTGCATATCAACATATTTTAGGGATCCTGGTGAAATCCTACAGTTGCCGTAGATTGTCTCCTCACACCCTTTCACTCTGCCAACAAGCAGATGAGCTGTTTCCTCTGCACAGAAGTGCTCTTTCTTTTAAATTTGCCTGCCAGTATAGTAACAATCTGCGAAGGTGCAAGCGCACATGGCTTTAGGCAATGGGAGATGATGCAACCCTTTTGAACCATGTGTCTGCAACAATTTTATCCACTCTTAAACTATCAAAAGCTGATTTGGATGCACCATAAATGTAGTTTTGTCCCTTACCCTTTAGACCATGCGCTTAGATCATTAACGTTCACTCCAATTATATTTCAAATCTAAATCGGTGCATTTATTGACTACTAATTATCAAAAAATGAAGTTATATATCTGTATATATATATATTCAAAGTGCCCACCGAGCACTTCCTGGAACTATTTTGCCATATGTTTTGCCTCTCCATGTAACTCCATGAATCAATGGCTCTGGATCAGCCATATTGAAGAGAGAGGTGTATGGATGTTAAATTCAAATATCAACAATATATTTCAAACATCACCAACTACACATTTAATGTATATAGTTGTGTGATAACGTATGTGTATGTGTGTGGTTGTGTAGGCTGTTAAGTTAATGTTTTCATGGAATATACAAAGTGTATGTAATTATTTTGTGTCATTAATTGTTATTGCCTGATAGATTTAGACCATACACTCAAAGTGTATTTTCAATCCTGATACCCATGACCACTGCCCCACTGACCTGTGGAATCTCAGTGTAATGTGCACCGCACTCTGAAATGTCATTGATCTGCTTCAGCAGTCCATCCAGTCGAGCCATTTCTGGACACATCTCCTCCACTGTGTCTGGCATACTCAGAACTAGGCAGACAGGCACATGGCAGTTTAAAAAGCCGGGAGTACTACAGCAGGAAACTTTCTATTGGATTGCTTACATTTACAGCATTTAGCAATTGTATGTCGCTGTTATCCAAAGTCAAAGCTAAATACAATCAACATTCTGTTAGACAGATTTATATTTGCGTGCTGCTGTGTCTGCCGCGCATTGGATGCACATGTGCGACCGGCAATGGATGTTCTGCTAAGCTCACGAATAGAGTGTAAATTGTTTTAAAATCTCTTAATTACACCTTGTACATGGGAAACCATTTGTGCCAATAGAAAAAACATTTATATATTGTCTCATAGTATTTTCTATGCCCGAACAACCAGGAAATGCCGTAGTCTAGCCCTGAGTTAAGTTGTATTATTGATTAATGTTCAAGGTATATAAAAACATGCCTTTCCTACCAACAATGTGCATGGAAACAGTGTTTATGGTAGAATGTACAAGACGTCGTTATAAATATTGCGAAATACAGAGCATATGGCCATACATCCACAAGAAAGTTGCTGCAGTCTGCTTTCCCACAATGTGTATAAAACGGTGGACAACTGGTAGCTCTGTGCAATAAATTACATAAATATCACTCTCGAGGATGCTCTGGCGTTGCAAGCTACAGCCCGTTGGATTTTAGTGTGACTTGTAGAGAGTAGGTCTCTGCATGGGAGATCGGGTTCTATGACTATGGCGTAGATTCTACGCAGAACAATAAATCGGCCTACATTTTAGTTAAGATTAAATTAAAGTTAGAGTTTTACGACATACTTGATTAACATTCTACTGAATCCTCAAAATAATTATTAACAGTCTAAATACCAGCACATTGCTTAATCTTCAAATGCTGAGCGGGTCTTTATTACTATCTACCACTAGATATCACACTAAGAGCACCAGCATTTTAAATGAGTAATTCCATGAAAACCATATATTTCGAATTGTTTTTGGAATTAGTTATGGCGATGTGACTTGGAGGCGTACTGGCTCAAGTGGACTGTCACCTTCCCAGTCTGTAATGGCCATAGACGGAAAAGACATGACGAGAAACATGCGAGAAACATGAAAATGAGAAAACTGAATTGTTTCTACGTAGAAGCTACTCATGCGTGCCCTTATGAGGATATGACCGCACAGCCATCTACCGTATTCAGCAAAATATACAAGAGCGGAACTGATATTGATCGCCAGTACGCAAACCCCAAATGTAAGTTTCATATTCAACAATATCTGGCAGGCTACCGTAACAAACACAACTCGAGTCATCAGTTGTCAGTGAGCAACTGCTTATTAACACGAGCATGACGTGCACAATGCACATCACTAACTACATAAGATGAATATATGCTATTATCAGTAACAGTAAACTGATAAGACTGTAGATTTCGGCTGCTTAAATGTGTTGATTTTCTTAACCTCAGCATTTCTCGTTGATAAAGACACCAGTCACACAAAACAATTTCTGTATTTTTTTGTTTCTGTTCTTTTTTTAACGTTTCTTGTTTAACCTAATAATCAATAATTGTGTTATGTTATCCAACGGGCTAATAGCCTATCCTAGGCTAATCTGCCTCATCCTTTAATGGGCATGGATGGCTGCAATTTCGTGCTATATCTTTATTCCTGAAATATGTGCTTATGGATACATATGGCTAGTTATCTAAACATCAGACTATGTGACCATGCACTGCTGCCAAGCCAATGTTGAGGCAAACAACAATAAAACCCCATCCCACCTTCCATATCCTTTAGTCTGAATGGCAGAAATAATGTGCAATAATTAACACCTTGAAAACACTGAGGGAAAAGAAGGGTTTTTGGTTGTAACCAATATGGTTGCAACACTGTAAGTAGCAAAGCCAGTCGTAGCCTTAAGTCAGCACACTATGTGAAAGAGGGGCCAAGGTGTGCAGTGGCTCGTTGGATTTAATTTTTTACTGTAACCGACTGTTAACTGAGAACATGGTGAAAATGGCCATAATACATAATCTATGTGTTATTTTCACTTATGATTCAACTACACTGAGACATCCAGGAACGTGTCAACTTGTGACAATGACATACAGAATATTAACCACACAGGTATTACATTTTGCCGGAGCAAGCTGGAGCTGAGCATAGGCTATTGTAGGCTGAAAAAAAGTCATAAGTGGAGCTAAGCTCCAATACTTTCAGTAATCGTTTAAAATTATGAATTGAGAGTTATATAATTGAACACTATTTTCTCAAATTAAAAATATATATACATATTAATTGGGCTCTTATGTCTAAAATCTCTGCATAAAGAGTCAAAGTCAAAGTCAAATAATTTTTATTGTCGTTTCAATCATATACAGTTAGTACAGTACACAGTAAAACGAGACAATGTTCCTCCAGGACCATGGTGCTACACAGTGATGGGCAAGCTACATTGAAAATGTAGTGAGCTAAGCTACCAGTTACTCTACGTTAAATTAAGCTTCACTACACTACATTTGTTACCTCTAAGCGGGAGAAGTTGTAGTCCTACTCGTAAGTGAACATACAGTAGGCTAAATAATGAAGTAGTCAATGGATGGACAGAGCGAGGTGTTGACGACCATTGCACACAATAGGCCTTCTACACGGGGAGGATCATCGTCCTCCACCATCTTAAATAATGAGTTTGGATACTGCACACGCATCGCAGTATGCTGCCTCACGGAGCAGACAGTGCAATGTATATTCAGTAGCCTAAATTGTAGAAGCAGAAATACATACATAAATGAAAGGAAATGCTTTTGCATGGTTTATAACCCTACCTCCTTGCCCCACATATTGAGCAATAGCCTTATGTCTGACTTGCTGAATGTATGTATGTAATATTGCGCTACCGATACGGGCAGATGAAGTCCACTGGCAGTCTGCAGGTAATTTGCATAATGTCTGGTGGAGCAAATATTCCATGTGAGTGTTTGACAGGCTTTAGTAGCCTACAACAGTCGGCTATTTGTCTTTCTACTGTGCAAATTCGCTGGCTTCATCCTCATGTCAACTTTCCTACATCCAACCGCCACGCTGCATATGTGATGTCTTGTTCGTTTGCGCATGCGGGTCACTTCAGAACGGTGATCAGTTCACACTAGAATCTGCCACGTGCCACATTTAACAGGTAATGTAAACAGCAAATCAAACAAATCGGATTTGAGCACTAAATCGGAATTGAGCATTAAGGATTGCAGTCTGAACGTAGCCTAAGTTAAATTAGGCCCTGGGAGAGATTATTAGCACCACATACAGCTTCCTGTCCTGAATTCCGTTCTCATAATGTGTGGCCTGGCCCAGCCACTTTAAACCAATTCTGTTCAGCTAATCGTTTAGCCAGGCGAGGCGGGTCTTGGCTCTGTTTGTGAACGCACATATACTTCCTGGCTTGGCTGTGAGTCCAACAATGATAGCTGGCTAGGCTAACAATATATCACAAAGAGACATTGGCAGCAGAGATGACCAAAAAGGCAAATACCGCCAATGTTTACTACAGCATGCACATTGTAAACTTTGAAGCAAAGAAGATTCCTGAAAGTTAGTCTGTTTTAAAATAAGAACTTTATAGAGCTTACATTGTCTGCCAATGTGAGCAGACATGTTTCCTTTCACTCTGCTATAGCTATCTGCCTTTGTTTGCTCCCCATATACTTACAGTGCATCATGCATTATTTTACAGCCTTAATCCAAAGTGGATTAAAATATTTTTTCCCCTCAAAATTCTATACACAGTACCCCATAATAACACAGTGAAAAAGGTTGTTTGAAATTTTTGCAATGCAAGGTAAGATACTACGTTTTTCAGACAGCATGCTATTGTTAGCGCTGTTGTACTTGGATAGTGTTCTGCTGTAGCCAACTATCGAATTTTGACCACTACTGTAAGTAGCCTATATTGAAATCGTTGCTTTTGCAAATAAAGGACAATTCATTACATTTTCAATAGGCTAAAGGTAATTGGCCAGTGCACATTAAAGCACGTCATGAGATTGTTGTCATTGAATAAGTGTCGATGTTAAACCATCACCAACACGTTTTCCACATTCCTCCTAAACTACCCTAAATGGATAGACACTACAATAGTAGCGTTTTTTATTCAAATTAGCCGGGGGGTGTGTTAACCAACTACTTCTAACCTAGCCTATGCAGGTGAGCTGCTGCATGGTATTGGAAGGCATTAGGCCGCCACACTTTGCCGACTGTAGATTGTGATTTGACACCAGTAATGGGCAAGCTACATTGAAAATGTAGTGAGCTAAGATACCAGTTACTCTACGTTAAATGAAGCTTAACTACACTGAA
>JAODUH010004466.1:0-10689 GCA_027564835.1 Typhlichthys subterraneus | reverse complement strand
AGACCCCAAGGTACTTGAACTCCTTCACTTGGGGTAAGGACTCATTCCCTACCCGGAGCAGGCACTCCATCGGTTTCATATATTTGTAATATGCATATTTATAATCTACTGTACCTATAATGTATATAGTGGCAATACAATAAATGGTATCATCCGCTTTAGAGCACCTTTGGCCAAAAAGAGATTCAACAAGAACTACGTTATACCCACTGCAATATCTATTTAAAAAGAGACCAAATTGACAAATTTTGAAATGCAGATTTGCACACCTGCTTTACTTATTTATTTATGGATTATTTTTATTGGTATCTGCACTTTTCATGTGTGTGTTTAAATGTGTCTGTTGTAAGCCCTAAGCCTAAGAAACATTTATAACACTATGTGGTAGATCATAAAGTTTTTTTGAATCTTGATTGTGAAGACACGTGTGACTATGCTGTGAGTTTGTTGTTTTAGAAAAGATGCATCACGGCTTTTGAAGGCTTACTGTAATATGAGGCCTTCATGCATTGAGTGCAAGAAGCTTCTCAATGATGTAAAACTATCTGTGAAATAATGTTATAGGCCTATGATTATACATATGAAATTACATATGGTCTATGGTAGAATAATACTTAACATTTTTAGGCTTGTTATTTCACAGGAAAGTCAACACGAATAGTACATTTGTTAAATGAACAACAACAAAAAATAGTTAAGCAGAGGGTGTGTGTGTGAGAGACAACTGTACAATTTGGCTGTCCAAAAAGGACATTCATAAAGAGAATAATGCCGCAGAAAATGTAAGGGAGTAATATCACTGGCTCTGGAGGAGCATAAGTGCAATGAGGAGACATTGAGAGGGGTGGGAGTGCGAACACGATGGACAGAGTACTAAAGGTGAGGAAAGAGAACCTTTCTGTGTACTGCAGAAACAATAGAGGTCTGATGATGGAGTGAAAGGCAGAGCGAAGTGGAGCGGCCATATTTAACATCCAGCATTTGGGTTTCCTCTCTCTTGCTGTATAACACACAGGCACACTTCTCTTGAAAACTCTCGTTTCTGTGTATGCTTGTGTGTGTGCGGAGCGCGCGTGTTTTTCTATATCTGTATCAACGGCGGTTTTTGCTCGCATCCTGTTTTCTCTCAGGTTTTTGTTGACGTTATTTATTCTCCGCAGGCTAGGCTACTCATGTGTGACAGCCGAATCACAGCAAACATCAAGCTATCCTGCTCGACTGCTTCTGCCTGTTTGTGGGGTTTATAGCTGTGACAGGCCTGCTAAGCAACCAGTACACTGAAGAACACACACACCTACAGACAGCCGATAACTGTGCATTCACACATGCACTCATGCACACACACACACACACGAGCTGTAGCAGAGCAGTGTTTAGCCCTGGGGCCAGGTTTTCTACTGCAAGGGGGAAATCTGAAGTGGACACACATGCCTGTCAATTAAACTTAAGAAAGAAATCATTCAACACAAACACGTACACTCTAGGAATCTTGACAGGTATCAAATATGTGTTTACATGGAATGTGAAAAGATTTCACCGCAGATCTGGAGACTTATCAGCTGCAGCAACGCACGTATATTTACAAGAATTTTATTCCACAGACACTTGTAAAGTACGTTCCATCTGTAGTTCATGTTGAGTCATTCCCAATAGGGACTTTCCAGGCTACATGCTCAGTCTATCTCAACATAAGGTCTATGAAAAAAGCAGCTTTTTCACTGTATGTCTCTGAAAGCCGCTTTTAACCTGCTCCATCACACCCTATAGGCAACACCATTTTGTGTAATATGTGCGGTCTGTAATAAGTGACTTGAAAAGGATCTTGGCTTGCATCCAACACATCCTTGTGCTGGATAAGTGTGCAGAGCACATGAGCACCGTTCATACATATGGCATATTATACATACAGTATGTAATGATTTTATTTTTTTACCTTGATTTAAGCCATTCAGAAAGGATCGCAGGAATGTTTTGTCATATTGCTATGTAACACATTTAACACCTGGCCTGTCAATCATATTGTGCATCTCCCACAAGTCATCCTTGTCCTTTACATAAAAAAATAGATAAAAAACTCTATTACAATATACAGCCAATGTGGGTTTTCGGCACTTATAGTACAAACTATGTACCGTTTGTTACACTGTACTAAATGTAAAGTATTATATTTATCATGTGTATGTGGTGTATTTCATGTCATTTGTCATCTCAAATCAAAACAATATTTCTCCGCGGCGACGCCCCTAACATCGAAACGCACTGTGAAGCAAAGCGTACTACTACGGCTTTGCTGTGAGCAGTGTTCGTCACTTTGTTTATATTCATATTTACAGTCTATAAGTATCGGATTACATTTTTTTATTTTTTTTGCCTATATTGAAGGTATATATTTCATTATTGACATTTCCATTTTAAATCGGACTACTTGTCCGGTCGGGCAAGTAAAATCCTCTTGACAAGCCTTAATGTCGAGCCCTGCTTAAGGTCCTGGTGTTGGCTAGGCGAGAGGTCCGGGGCCAGGGCCACAGGTGGGTCTGTCTGGGGAGACACCGTCGTGTGTAACAGAAGCACAGGTGACTCATTGTCATGCCACTCGTTTCAATAGGTACACATGATAGAGCTGCTGGGTCTTACGAAGGCCTGGCTGCCGGACCCGATAGTTGACCACCCCCACCCGTTCGGCTATTTCATAGGGCCCGTGCCATTTGGCCAGAAAAATACAGTCATTAGTCGGGATCAACACCAGGACTTTGGCTCCCACTTCGAACTCCCTGATCTGGGCTCCCCGGTTATAGGGCTTGGGAGGATTGGGCTCGTTGCATATGTTCCCGGACCAGGGGCCAGCCACACCTTGTTCATCCTCTCCCTCATCTGCTCCACGTGCTCCATGACTGTTCGGTGTGGGGTCGGCTCGTGTTCCCATGTCTCCTTGGCCAGATCCAACAGTCCTCGGGGCCGCCGGCCATACGGGATTTCAAAGGGCGAGAACCCAGTCGAGCTTTGCGGCACCTCTTGTGCAGTTAGATTTGGAGATTGCAGTGCCCGTGGGTGCAGACGCTTCAGTGTGTGGTGTTGGATTACTTTTTCAATGCACAGAGAACGGTAATCTAGCAAAATGCGGGGAGATATTTGGTGAATTTGACTAAATGTGTATTACAATTAGCTTGCAATTAGCTTGCAATAACTGGCTATACCTTTATTAGAGCCACCTATTAATTTACATGACATGTAGCCTTCACTGTGTGTGTGTGTGTGTGTGTGTGTGTGTGTGCGTGCGCTCCTGCTTCTGCTGACCTGAGTTCTCGTCCACCCTCTCCTCCACGGTGTGGTCTTTCTGGTGGACCCACTCGCTGTTGCACTTGAAGTAGATCTGCGTGGCGGGCGTGGCCTTGCAGTAGAGGTTGACGGGCTTGTTCTTGACGATGTATCCCTCCTCGGGCTCGAACAAGAAGTGAGGCAGCGGCTCTGGGGGGTCCGAAGGGAAGGTTTCCGGAAGCTCCCCCAGGCTCAGGAAATCGTCGTCATCGCTCACTGTGGAAAGAGAAGAGCCTCGGTTAACTTGACAGACAGAGAGACAGAACCGGAAGAAAGAATATCAGTTTTTTATTTTTCCATCCTTGCTGTCCAACATCAAATCTGACCATCTCGGTTTAATGGACTTTGGCCTGGAGGACTAACAGGGATGGCAGAGAAATGTCATATTTCTTTTGATAGTTTATTATGCCTTTGATTCCCAGCTGTGAGCACAGCATCCTAGTTCTCCCCCTGAATCTAGCATATTCTTAATTTATTTGCTCATAACCACCGCCTTCCAAGCCAGTGACAAATGAGAGATTAATCTTCCCCAGGTCCATAAAACTAGAACTTTTATCTCGTATTCGTATAATGTTTATAATATCCATCTTGCACTAAAAGTGTGAAATAGGCCCAAAAATGAGATAGTAGGTAACAGGGCGACAATACAGACATTCCGAGATATTTCCAGACATGTATGAACACAAAGCAATTGCCTACAAGCCCCGAGAACGGATGATGTAGGCTCAGAAAGTTACACTAATTGACAGCGGCGGGCGACTGAATGAATGACAGCCAGACAGAGTGGAAACCTCGAGGAGGTAAAGGAATGTGTCCCCTGCTATCCTTTCATCTTCCTCGCTCTTTTCCGTGTTTCTTGTTTATAAGGTATATGTTTTGAGGCCCCCTCCTCACATGCCCTCAATCAGCCGCTCACAAAGGATGTTTGGTCACCAGGTTGCCAGGGTCAACAAGAACACAACGATTACATTAGGACTTACACACACACACACACACACACACACACACACCCTGGTATGCACTTAAATATGTAGGCTTCATTCTCAGTCCTGTAATTTCTCTGCACTCCATCATTATCAAGGTTCATTAAGCACATCTAGCCTAGGCTTTCATATATATATATATATATATATACAGTATATATATATATGTGTGTGCGCCTGCACGTGTGATTGGCTCACCTGGAGTGGTTGACTCATGGAACACTTTGAAATGACAGACGTTCAAACTATTTTTTTTTTCCTTAATGCGTCATGGCTAGCGATCACACAAGCACAAACAAACACATGCACCTGCACACACACACACACACACACACACTGAGCCACACAAAAAACATCAGGCCTTCATCTCATTGTCATCATGTCATTTATTTACATGGACATGTACACCATTCCCACACACACACACACACACAGACATACACACCATTCCTCTAGACTAATTGTATGTGGCTGTGGTCCTTATCTAAGAGAATGGGCCTGTGCTGTGGGTTAGGGACTAAATGCAGCTCAGGCAAACAGCCTAGCAGGAGGCTAAGCGAGAAATATGAGCAGGCGGCATCCCCCGCTTTGATGTCACGAGGCTGACATTTTATCTCCCACTTTCTGTAATTAGCCCCCCCCAACCCCCCTCCCCCCGCACTCCATCTCAGAGGGCCAAAATTGGGAGACGTTTCCAACGCATAATTTCATTATCGGAGGGAAAATGTGTCCCCGCGTCGCTTCCTTATCCGGTATCCACCGCACATCTGTCTTTGTCCCCTATCTCTCTAAGCCATTTCATTTTCCTCCTCCCGGCTTCATTCAAGTCCCGTTTCCCCATCAGCGCTCTTCTCCTTTCTTAACCCGTCAGCCCCCCCCCCGCCAACACATCCTAACCCTCATCTGTCACTCAGGCAGTGCGAGGGTTCATCGCTCCGCAGTGACAGCCGTGAATTATTGATTGGCACGTGAAACGCGATAGCCATAGGAGAGCGACGGACTTGTTTATCGTGCCGTTGTCTTCGGACTGATCCCACCCCTCTCACTTTCTCTGAAGCGTTTCATCTCCTAAATCCCCTCGGGTCCACCTGCGACGACCTCATCTCCTCCTGCCCAGAAGGCACCCTTGTTGCGGAAGCATTTAGAAGTTATTAATCCATAAACCTTAATTGACTACATGGGTGTGATGGAGGTACAGTAAACGAAGGGTGACCAGCAAAATATGTGCGACCAGCGGAGCGATTTGATTTATTGTTTTGCTGTAGAGTAATTAGTGAGATCAGGTGTTGGAAGCAAAAAAACATGTGGGTGAGGAATTTATTAGCCTTTTTAATTGTCCTCCTGTCCATGTACCTGTGTGTGTGTGTGTGTGTGTGTGCATGGGGAGGGGGGTAACTACATCCTGCTGCATCATATCGCCTACCTCACACGGTGTCGCGTATCCCCAGATGACAGAGACTCGATATAATTTCATCAGGAGTCACTACTGTGTGTGTGTTGGTCCAGGTCAGGTCAGATTGAGAGTCCTGAAGGTAGACCGAGCCATTGTAACCTAATACACATTTTGTCAAACTCAGAGAACATGATCTCGCAAGGCTTCAGTTTTATTTTGCCGTGAGAATCAGTCTGGAAAGCCTAGGAATCACTTTGAATGTGTCCGAGTAGCAACTGATCTTGCCAATCAGTGTCGTGTTTATAGCTATAGGGGCGTGGTTTAGTTGTGCCGACAGCGAAAATGACCCGACGGCTCACCCAATCAACTGCCAAGTACCTGCCATTCACAAACAGTTTCAATGTACGGCTCCCCAGATGGACAACAATTCCTTTGGCATGTCAGGTTAGGAGAATGGTACCTATGGAGAAGTGTTTGGTTTTGATGGACTTCAAATATCAACAGCTTTTACCAGAATCCATAACTTCACCTTTAAATGAAAGCTGAAATGTTTTTTTGGATGTGATGGGTTGTGGTACAGCATTGCATGTGTGGAGAGCTGTTATTGGTCTTCAGCAACACACAGTAGCAGTGCACTTCTTGCATTCTTGCAGGAAATGGCGAAAAAATATGTTTCTCTATTGAATGAGTTTTGTGCTAGTCAAGAGGGTTGTTGGACTTTTGTTGGTTTGCTCACAGCTTTCCGTCATACGTTAGGGTTTTTCCTCTTGTTGACCTAGAGGAGGAGCCACATGCCTTTTTCCTTGTCTGTCAGTTAATGACCGGCTTTGAACCCCTGATAGCCGGTGGGGTATCATGGCTGTTAGCGGGAAGTCACATCTCCAAAATTGTTAAACTAGACTGATAAAATCGACCACAGATTTGAAGTTAAAACAACTATTTTCTCGCTTCAAAAACTCTTAAAACAGCATTTTGTGACACATTTTACAGTAGTATTTCGAAAAGTGTTTTCTCGACTGCCGATGCATTCTGGGATATTCCGCTGACAACTTCACCCCTGGATGCATCCTTGGTAAAAAACGTTAATCGAGAACACGGCCAGGTATTTTCTCCGTTATTGGCTAGAACTTGTGAATTGGAAGAGTACTTGGCTGTGAATTATGACGTATCACAAGTCACAAGATGTATCGCAAGAACAGAAAATAATGTATATTGAGAAACAGCCCTGGTTTCCTGCTGCCGTTCCCTCTCTTCATCTACTCTCCTTTATCAGTTCCATGCCTCTTCTCTCCTTCGCCTGTAACGCCTGACAGAGTGAGTTACACATCCTAACAGCCCAGCTCATAAATGTGTTGCCTCAATGCTGTCATCAATAATGAATGTGCGTAGCAGGACAATGTGTGGCTGGATTTACAGCATGTCGCACACATGATGGTACCGCAGGCAGAGAAGCAGGTCTTAACATGTGGAAACCTATATCAAGTGTGTGTTTCTAACAAAGAACAACTCTCTCGCCTGATGTGTACGGTACGCAATGTATATGTACTTTGGGATAAGGATGGATGGATGGTTGAATGGATGAATGAATGGGGGGTGGGTGGATATTAAATAGAGGATAAATGTAGCAAAGGTCTGAGAATGTAGTTTCCAGATCAACGAAGATTAATTACACCTGAAGCCATGGTTTCACTGTATAGCGATGCCTGTGTGTAAACACTACCATGTAGGGTCTAACGACATGCTTCATACAGTAGATGGTGAATTACAGTATGTGTGCGCGTGTGTGCACGTGTGCGTTAGTGCAGCTGCTGCTGATCCAAGCTAACTGATAAGACAAGTCAAATATGACCTCATGCTTGATTTCCACGGGTACTGCACTGATAGCACATCACAGAGCACTTTACTGGGCCCCTAAACACACACGCAGACACACACCCACACACACACACACAGACCTCACATCACTCCTAACCCGCAGCAAACTACAACCATCAGAGATCAAACCCCACACGCGCACGCCCACACATACAATGGCACACGAGATGTATGTTTGACTAGATGCGCAACAGAGTACAGTATATGTCACCAAAATCACAACATTATAGCAAACCCACCCTCTGCCCCCCCATATCACCGCCGACAAACACGTTCACTTACTCACCCCCCTCCCCTACACGCACACACACGCACTCACTCACCTCCCCATGTAAGGGAAGGTGAGCGTGGTGTGGGTTGGGATGGATGGAAGGGCAGAGAGAATCTGGGAGAGGGAGAGAGGTATGAAAGGACAGTGGGGAGCTAGTATATCATCGCTCTGGAATGAGATATATGATGCCTCTGAACACACGCTCGCACCCGCACACACACACACACGCAGAGATATGAACACACACACACACATGCAGAGATATGAACACACGCACACACGCAGAGATACAAACAAACTCACACACTTGTGGTCAAACCCACAGTAGTACAGTATAGTGAAACGTGCACACACTAAACAGATGCATAAAACACAAAACATGTCTTGAGTAGAAGCTATTATTTGGAGCAGTGCTGCTTGACGATTGTAAGGAAAACTCGCTTTGGTGCTCCTTTTCTGTTATGTGTTGTGTATTGTTGATGTGTTTTACTATGTTTGAGGGAGCGCATTGTGTCACACTGAAGCATACGTGATAAGAGCGCTGGGTTTTCTTTGTCACAGCCATGAAGGATGATAAGACAACAAAGGGAATCATTCTTTTGAACAACAACTTCACAGTCTATCATGTCAACGCAGGTTCAGCGAGCTAAGTGATTCTCACCAGGCCTTAAATAAACAACTGTTCCCCTACACAGCGGCAACCTGCCTTCCTTCCTTTACTAATTCACCCATTCCTTTATTTCTGTCAATCTTTTCTCCCTCTTCTTTTTCTTTCATTTTATCTTTCTATTACTTACTTCCCTTTATTGTATATTCTGTTTGTCTTTCATGTTTTCTTTCTCAATCCTTCCTTACTGTTTTCTTAAGATATGTGGTGCTGATGAGGGTGACACGACCAGGTCCACAAAGTTATGGAGGCAGAAAGAAAACATGTTACTCACACTGCCAGCGCGCGCTCGTGTGCGTGTGTGTGCGTGTATGTGTGTGCCGCAGGCAGTAAGTTTAGAAGTAGGAAATCAACAGTAGCTCACGTCAGTTAAACGGCTTTACAAGGCACACACAGCAGTTTGTGTGTTTGTGTGTGTGTGTACTCGGCAACAAATACTGTATCCGCCAACACACACACACGCACACGCTCGGTTCACCACAATAGCATGTCATATCCAAATGAATTGAGGTGGTCTTCAACCTCCTGCATCCATTTGAAACCGTATCGCAAGCTTTCTGTAACCTCAAATGACACAGACCTTCATATGTAGCTAGTTATTCCAAGATAAACAGACCCATGTAAAGAGGGGGTGTTACGATTGTAGTATGCTCTATAAAGTCATCATGTATGTATAGGGCATTCTGATAAGCCACGCACATCAAGTAAATCGATCATTAAAATTATTGCAATATGTATACAGTATTTGGTTGCAATTAAGCATTTTCTTTTTTTAATACACAAAATAAAAGTAATCCCGAATTACTTGCTTATTGAATGAAAACATGAATGAATAAATTAAGTCAGAGAACGTTTAATGGGAAAAGCCTAATTTATGTTGTATAATAGAATAATAGACAGTGACAGATGTTTGGCGTCACACAAACAAGGCCCAATAAGAATCCTGGGAGTAGATTTATGGCTGCCTGCAGAGGTGACTCTGTCAGGACACAGATGGCCAACAGAGAAGCAGAGAGGGGAAGAAAGAGAGAGTCCAAGAGACATGATATGAGAGAGAGAGAGAGAGAGAGAGAGAGAGAGAGTGAGAGAGAGAGAGACAGCACCTGTGCTTTTGACCTCTTCACATGAACTCTGTGGTAGTAATGTTTGTCATTGATGGAGACAAAGACTGCCAATATGGAGAAGAGTGTGGAATCCACAGAGAGAACATGTGAGAAATATAAAGAGCCATGATTATGCCTTTTAGCAACACCAAGAATTGGAGGTGCAGCATTTACTGAAAAAGAACGATAATGTGTATTTTACTGTGTGTGCGTGTGTGTGTGTGTGTGTGTGTGTACGCCTACAATAATGCAGATTCCAACTTTAATAAGATTTTGAAATGAATTGAAGTAAATCAAAAACAGTCTACAGCTGAACACACATCCACACACACACACATCTATCCTCTGCAATTATCGTGTCGGTGTGTGTGCCGGGGGGGGGTTGCTGTGTTGTTTCCAAATAAGTGGTTGAGCAGCCTTACACAGCCAGATAGGATATGTAGGTCTAACATATTCACAGAACAGCGTCACCAGTATAGCCTTTTCCATTACTGATGTGTGATAACACTTGTTAATCACGGCAGATGACTCACTTAATTGATTCTGTGACACTATGGTACGGCTGTATCTACACACTTGTCAGATTGAGAAAGTGGAATTAAACTGAACTTCATACATTTCAATAAACAGCAACTATTTTTGTCAGTGGTTTAAACAATGTGATACATTCTTCATATTTATGACTTGCCTGGTGATCAGTGTGTGTGTGTGTGTGCGTGTGTGTGTGTGTGTGTGATGCTGTTGTAGCATGCTAACAGCATCATGGAGCCTATCAATAGCCAATAGTGTAAACTGTAGCAAACGTAACTACAGCAACCAAACAAATTCCTGTAGAGATTTGAGTCTGAATACCCCAAGCTATTTAAGCGTGCATCTTACAAAAGTCACAAAAGGGCAAATCAAAACAAAGAAAAAGGAAGAGTTTTGATGAAACAACAAACATACATACATACACACATATACACATATACACATATATATATATGTATATATATATATATATATATCAGTGGCGGGCCGTGCATTACAAACTTAGGCCTTCAGTGATGTCCTACTTATTGCGACTTCAATAAATACCTCTC
>JAODUH010004465.1:0-10690 GCA_027564835.1 Typhlichthys subterraneus | reverse complement strand
GAATAAAACATGCAGTTTTAGGTATGCACTTGCAAGCAGATTTTTATTATGTCTAGAATTCTTTGAAATATTTTATTAATCAAAGTAGAACAACTAATATAATTTGCATCATTTTGAAATGTAAACATTTGATTAATCTGTCTAAAGATTCTGTAAATGTCAAAGACACATTTCTAATGCAACAGCTTTGATTTTCCTTGATCAAAACAAGTATGTGTGGTACCTGCTGTAGATGTCCACTAGAGGGGGCACTTATTCCACTTGACTCAGCTGCCACACATTAAAAGTTCCTCTTAGCTTCATGTGTCTCACAATAGAGATTGAAAGAAAGATGTGAGTGTGTGTGTGTGCGTGCGGGCATGTGCATGCGTGTGTGTTTATGCGTGTGTGTGTGTGTGTGTGTGTGTGCATGTGTGTAAACACACACACACATCCAGCAGAGGAGCTGCAATACCGTGTTACAAACAGCCGTGAACAAGGCCGCTCTACATGGCAGCGTGTGCAGCTAATTGGTCCTCCTGGCAGCAAGCAGAGCTTTACTACCAACACTCGTCAGGTCTTATTTACCATGGCCTGTCATCACATCAGTGTGTGTGTGTGCGATTTACTCCACAGGCCGCATTTAATGTCTTAAAACTAGGGCAGTCAGATTAACTGCACGATTTACGTAATTAATTGTGATTAATACATCTATTAATAAATCAATGTTTACCTACTTTTCCTAGGGTTATATTTTCATTACAAAATATGCCAGCTTTATGCAAACGTTTGCATGGCATATTTGGCATATATACTGTATGTAGAAAAAAAGAAAAATTGTTAATAATAATTTGAATCGTGTCTGACAGCCCTACGTGAAACACAAGTTTGCACAAAAGTTTGTTGTGGTGAATAGAGATGAATGAGGTTGAGGTGTCGGAGGGTCCTTCTGGTTTCAAATGAGTAGTGTGTGGCTAAAGGCAGGTCAGTCATGCTCGAGAACGCTTGTTAACTTTGAGCTCACATCAAAACAGTGTCGCTCCTCGGCCCTCCGCCGCGTCTCTCCACACACATTGTGAAGCAACACACACACACAGGGAACATTAAGCTAGCGAAACGCGAGGAAATACTGAACACAACAAAACGTGTATTAGCTTATATTTAGCTTGCGATAGCTGACTTTACCTTTAGTGGATCAATGTGTGTGTGTGACATTTTGGCAACGCATGCATGTAAGTGTGATTGAGCTAATCTTGTTCCTCATTGTCACCACCAACAAGCGCTGCTCAGCTGTGATACTTGCTGCATCTCATTAATAGTGATGTCCATCATATTGACCCTGCTGCCGCAAAGAACAGCAAAGCTGGATGTGAAGGCAAAACGACAGCATGTAGGCTTTTTTTTCCAGATGTGAGGATGTTCCCCCTTAACCTTCAAGAGGCTCTAATGGTCTGGTGGTCAGTATTGTTTGGAGGTCAGGGGTCGAACGAAGTTCACATTCAGCAGCAGTGATGCCAAATACAAGATGTCTGGAGCCTCGTGGTGCATGCAGAAGATGTCTGGAGACTTGTGGTGCGTGCAGAAGATGTCTGGAGCCCCGTGATGCATGCAGGAGATGTCTGGAGCCTTGTGGTGCGTGCAGAAGATGTCTGGAGCCTCATGGTGCATGCAGGAGATGTCTGGAGCCTTGTGGTGCATGCAGGAGATGTCTGGAGCCTTGTGGTGCGGGCAGGAGATGTCTGGAGCCTCATGGTGCGTGCAGTAGATGTCTGGAGCCTTGTGGTGCATGCAGGAGATGTCTGGAGCCTTGTGGTGTGGGCAGGAGATGTCTGGAGCCTTGTGGTGCATGCAGGAGATGTCTGGAGCCTCGTGGTGCATGCAGGAGATGTCTGGAGCCTTGTGGTGCGGGCAGGAGATGTCTGGAGCCTCGTGGTGCATGCAGGAGATGTCTGGAGCCCCGTGATGCATGCAGTAGATGTCTGGAGCCTTGTGGTGCGTGCAGAAGATGTCTGGAGCCTCGTGGTGCATGCAGGAGATGTCTGGAGCCTCATGGTGCATGCAGGAGATGTCTGGAGCCTCGTGGTGCATGCAGGAGATGTCTGGAGCCTCACGGTGCATGCAGGAGATGTCTGGAGCCTCATGGTGCATGCAGGAGATGTCTGGAGCCTTGTGGTGCGGGCAGGAGATGTCTGGAGCCTCGTGGTGCGGGCAGGAGATGTCTGGAGCCTCGTGGTGCGTGCAGTAGATGTCTGGAGCCTCGTGGTGCGGGCAGGAGATGTCTGGAGCCTCGTGGTGCGTGCAGTAGATGTCGGCAGCCTCGTGGTGTGTGCAGGAGATGTCTGGAGCCTCACGGTGCGTGCAGGAGATGTCTGGAGCCTCACGGTGCGTGCAGGAGATGTCTGGAGCCTCACGGTGCGTGCCGCAGATGTGTGGCGCGCGGTCCATTGTGTCGTCAGGGAGACAGTTGCGACAGACTCGTGTCAGCCAGTGACGGTCCTTTAGGCATTTTGTTTACGGAGTCTGCCACTCTGTTTAGAGTTGTCCGATAAATACCAACGTTGCTTACCGGACTTTGGCGGAAGCAGTTTAGTTGTGTTTACCGTGTTGCGGTTGAGTGGCTCACATCCCTTTGCTGTATTGAGCTTAGACTTAGATTTAGGAACACCGGTGAATGCTTTCATTCAGCAGACACAGGTAAAGCAAAGCAGAACTCACTGTAAATAAAGCGTTATGGGAATAGTAACATGTTCACCTCATGGTTCATCAGACAGTTCCCGCTCAAACAAGGATGGTTTAGCACTTTGTTGGCAGTCTGTGCTTTTCCACCCACACAGAGCACTACATACGTGTACAGTTGCATTTTATGTCGAATTCATTGAGACACTATCTTGCATATTTTTTAGTTAGCTCTAGCTTTTTTAGCTTTACCCCGACCCTTTCCTCCCCCCGCCTAATATTCATTGTTGTAAGTCTCCTTCATCATCGGCTGGTCCAATAACGTCTCAGACGCAGACGTCTCCAGACCCGCCCCCATCTGTTAGCGCCTGCTGAGAGACAGGCCAGTGGGCGGTGAGAGAGAGATGGCTGTGAGATGGTGGAAACAGTCTCGTTAGACACAGCGGAGGAGAAGAACAAGCACGGAACACTTAATCTGAGGAAGGAACGTTTTGACTCCGTTTGTTATGTGGAGGTTGACCTTTCGTTCCTCCCCTCTGCCACATGATGCAATCCAGATGCCAAAACCAGCTTTGTCATCACATCAGGCAGTCATCACAAAACAACATATATTATATTTTGATGTATGTGAACCTGCGTTAGGTCTTTTCTCAGATAACGTTCTAGCTCCAGACACACATCAACGACTGTACGTTTAAAGCAGTGTTTTGTCTATTAAACCACAAAGGTGTAGTGGCGAGCCATACAAGTCCCCATTAGGCCTGACCAGAGCAGGCATTGCTGTTAAAACAGTCAACAGTCAAAACAAGTTAAAGGTCAGCGCGACCAGCACAGAGCCAAGGCTAAGAATAGCAAACTTTATGATGAGCTAACGCAAACAAACTCACAACGGGACACGCGGCTTGTTTACCAGCACTGATGAGCACCAGCACAAGTGTTCTGGGTATGAGGAGGGTCTCTCGGGCACTGAGCGCTGGTGGTGGACCTGGGAAAACAAGTCTCGGGGACTCCAAGCCATGTGGGACCTCTTGGGATGAGGCAGGAGGAAATGCTTCATGGGTAGTATCCATGTAAATATTTGCCCAGCACGCAGAGGCCATTCACCTCAAGCCAAGTGTGTTGGTCTGTTTCTCGTTCCACTGCGGATGCAGGAACACACGCTGTACTTTGTGACCAGCTAGTTTGTGACCTAAATGCTCTTGGCTCCGTGTGTAAACTAGGTTTCAAGAACTTGCACAACAACAAACCACTGAGAGGCAAACTGTGTGTGTGTGTGCGTGCACGTGTATGCGCTTGTCAGAGTAAACTGCATACAGTATAGGCCACAGTTTACTGTACATCTCACAGAAGAAGTGTTTTCAGCACAGCACATGACATACATAGGCCACAGTATACCGTACATCCCGCAAGATTAAGTGTTTCAGCGCAGCACATGACATTAATGAT
This sequence comes from Typhlichthys subterraneus, assembly GCA_027564835.1. Classification (NCBI taxonomy): domain Eukaryota; kingdom Metazoa; phylum Chordata; class Actinopteri; order Percopsiformes; family Amblyopsidae; genus Typhlichthys; species Typhlichthys subterraneus. The sequence goes on along the minus strand of JAODUH010004465.1, from coordinate 6,589 downwards.
AAACCATAGTAAGTAAGTCAAATGTATTTATAGCCTATAGCGATTTTCTCAGATGAGTCACAAAGTGCTTTACATTAAAAGCAATACAATGCAGCAAAGGTGAAAACGTTAAAAACACATTGCGCAAATAGCATAAGCATAGTCTACTGAATAAGAAGTAAATAACAGGTTCTTTGGGCCGGAGCTACTGTATGCAGTCATTACCTGACATGCCAGTTGTCACAACTGGGGAGCCGCCGTTTGTAAAAGTACGATGCTTTCGAAAAAATACTTGGCAGTTGATTGGATGAACCAGACGGTCGTTTTCGCTGTCGGCACACCTAAACCAGGCCCGTATAGCTATAACCACGACGCTGATTGATAAGTTCAGTTGCTACTCACACATTCAAAATTATTCCGAGGCTTTCCAGACTGATTCTCACGGCAAAATTAAACTGAAGCTTGCGAGATCAGGGTGGTCCCGCGAGGCTCATGCAGTCACAGGCAGGACGGAGAATGACATGGCTGATGGCTGGAGTACTGTGACGGTGCGGGGGCTCTGGACAAGAGGAGCTGTCACTGTCAGCTGAGCTGCAATGCATGTTACCTGGTGTTAACCAGACCCACAATGCACCTGGTGAATAGGGTCTGGGTACGCTCCCATTGGTGATTGTTTATCATTGCACCCTAAGCGATTGACTTCAATGTCATCGCACCTAGCCGCAACCACTGGTCTCTAATTGGTCGACCATCTAGAGGGTTTTTAGAATATACGTAGTCTCAGAAAAATAATAACTGGAGCATATTTCTGTAGCCCTTTGTCTTTTTTGGCATTTGAGGTTTAAAGGTGGAGTCAGATATTTTAAGCTAATAAAGAAGGGTGTGGTGTTGATGTTTTGAATGAGTTCAAATAGCAAAAACCTTCTCTAGCATCCCTTACCGCACCTTTTAAATCTACACAACCAAGCGGCCACCAGCACGAATAAGCGCTGACGCCAGTATGTGAGTGCTGTTACAGTAATGACCACTAGGTGGCAGTGAAAAGGCTGTGCAGTGTTAACGAACACATTGGGGGGCCTTGTAAAGCCAATCTCGTCTTCAGAAACCAATGTGAAGCATCACCACAGGTCCATCCACATCCATCTCTTGGTCAACGATAACGCAGCATGTTCATGTAGTGCATGTTTATGAATATAATAATAGACTCCATGTAGACAGGGAGCCTGTCCAAAGACGCTGCATGCTTGTAAGTCAAGGAAAGCAGCACACTATTGCTGACTTAAATATGTCACTCTGGGTACAACAGCTGCTTGCCTGTCACTTCAACCTACATGCTTTTCTGTCTGCTGGCATGCTTCAGCGTCTCGCACATTTAGTGCCTGAAATGTTTCTTTCACAAATCCCTTCTTGAAGGCTGGTGGAGCTAAAGCTAATGAATCTGTACTTTGTTGTCCTTCTGGAGGGAGAACTGTTTGTCTGAGTTTCTCGAGATGCTTTAGCGTGCAAGATAGAGTATGGGAACTACTACAAACTCCTCTCCTCTGGCTAGTTCATGTGATTGGACTGGATTATGGGTTACAGTTTAAATCTGACAGTTTGGAAAACACACTGACAACCTTAATGCCCCTTGACGCATGAATTGCCCTCCTTGGGTTTAATAAAGTTTTCTGAATCTGAATACTGCTCCATCACAAGCTGGAACCAGGTCGTATACGATGTCCAGCGGAGTCAGGTCTGTTGACGCTTAGCAGACACGAGACACAACCCAGAAGCCTCTTGCTTGAGTGGCTGTGTGTTTGGGCGAAGGTTGCTATAGCAGTGTTTTGATGTTAGGCGCATGTGCACACACACTATCGAACACTACAAAGGTGTTTATTAAACGGTGCCATGCAAGGAAAGGTTTGATTCATTCTACTTTATTAGATTTATATCAACACAGTTGAAATACTCTCTGTTTGAAATACAGTCTGTTTGTGTGAATCATTAATGCCTTTGTTAAACTGAAATGTAACAATTTCATGCCAGGTGAACATAGCTTCGCTGCCGTTACACTTTTCTAGGAATTTTGCTTCTGAGGCATATTTTATGCACAGTAGAATAGCAAACTGAGAATCCTACTTGAATACAGGTACAGTATATATTACAGTATATATTGAGCAATATCAACAAAGCTTAGTGAACAAAAAAATAATAATGTTCATGTTAATATATTAATACTGTATATTTGTGAAATAAAAAATATGTTAAAAACTTTGTGTTGAAACTTCAAGCTCTTTCAAATGATTGGCGGACCTATCTGGTCATGAGACGTAACTCGTTTTGTTTGTTAATTCGTTTTCCTCACTGCCAGCAGACCTTTTCAGTTATCTGCATGTCCAATTGGTCTCCTGTTATGGTTTCACTGAGGTCATTTGCAATAGCAATGATACGTTTGTGTTTTACCATGAAAATGTCAGTCTCTGCAGCTCAACCTTCTCAAATCCTGAAACCACGGATGCTTTGTAAACCTCAAATGACCGTGAGACTACACCCGGTTGCAACAAACCTTGGTGTGCTCACTGTCCTCTAAGAACCATTTTAGGAGTTAGTTTAGTGTTTAGTCTGTCTTATATCTCTGTAAGGGCGGTGGGGTTCTGCTGTGTTCTGTCCCTGGGATGAATGTGGTACACAGAGAGATAACGGGAGCACTGTATACTGTGTGTGTATGCCAGGTATGTAGCCAACATTAGTACGTACATGCTAACAGGCTATGTAGCCAACATTACTATGTACATGCTAACACGCTATGTAGCCAACATAATTACGTATTGCATGGTCAGTGTAATGCTTAACGCCACAGTACATACATGCTAATGTACTACATGGATGTAGTCAACATTAGTACATACATGCTAATACGCTATGTAGCCAACATTAGCACGAACCTTGATCAGTGAAATGCTTACAGCGTCACATTGCACACATCTGACAAAACTGATTTTGCTGGGTTTCAATACATTCAGTCGTTCAGCTCAGCAACCTGATCAATTTGCAATCGTCATGGTTTTGGTGATGAGAGCTGATTGGCCCGGGCTGATACCCACAAATTTTAAAAAAAATTATTTATTTGTGAAACTCAAATTACAATCACAAGAGTTTGTATTTTTAATGTTTGTGTAGGTTTGTGGTTGACAATTTTTGTGTAATTTAATTTCAATCATAGTATGTAAATCTAATAATGCTTGCACAATTTGTTAAAACATTTGCAACCATTTCATAAAATCATGGAATAAACTCAAACAAGCAATAGGTGCTTGTAATCCCACTAACAATAAGAATACATCATAAAGAATAACATTGTCCTGTGTTGTGATACAAAGTACTCACTGTTTCTTATTTGTTAAAAGGTATATTTGCTTGCTATATAGTTCTGAATTATTTTGCCTCTGAAGCAATTTTATTTACAGTAAATAGAGAACCCATCTTAAATAAATGATTATCGCTGACGTCAGCGATGCGTAGTAAAACTGGGCTGCTAGTTAGCGTCTTGAACCTACACAGAAGCAAAGCTAATCCACTGGTACTGTAGCTGAGTGAAAATATTTGTGTCTGGGGGTCATTTGATGTTATCTGTCTGTTTGGCCTTGGCAGAAGGCACAGCAGAACTCTATTTTTTTATGATTCTCTTTATTCCAAGTTTAGTTGTATCTTCATATCAGCTCACTTTTGCTGTTAAAATATTTGGGTGTGGGGAAACTATTCAAACTACTATTAAGACAAATCACAAGTAGTATAAGTATACGTACCTTACACCGTTGGCTGTAATGCAGACATGCCAGTTTGAATTAGAACCAGCCTGTGACTTGGGTTTTAATTTTAGACGTGCTTTGGCACCTGCATGAACCGATGTGGGAGTGCCACCAACCAGCAATCTTTCTCTTCCATCACCCAACAACTGTGCTCCACTCACGTGTTTTCTAGGTAGATGGCCTTGGTTTGGGCTGGAGAAACCACTCCCATACACACACATGCATGTGCACACGCACGTGCACAAACTACAAACTACAAATCTCTTGTGTGGCTGCCTACAGATACAGTATCTGCAGCAATATTCATATGCACACATCTATTTATAGAGATTAAGTGGCAGAGAATGTGATGCTGGTCACCTGACGTCAATGGAAGGAATTTTCCCGCCACGTCCGGCGGAAATACCAAACAAAATGGCGTCCTACGGTCCCAGGAACCCCGTGGGGAATGTAGATAACATTTTGAACGGGTGACCTCCAGGCAATATATAGAGCTGCCCAGATAAATGATGTTGTATCAGTATTGTTCAACAACATCCTGCCACAAAGGAAGCAATTGGACCGGAAGGGTCCATTTCCTAAATGGACCCTTCCTTTTACAAAATAAAAGAAATACAACGCCACACAAATGCCCACATTGTCACGCAACATAATATCTCTTTTGTATCTACTAGTGATGTGTAGTTTGAGTGGGGCGAGTCAGTATCGCGTGGTTGGGTCACTAACTCCACTAACCATCAAATAAGCTGTGCATATGTGAAGTCACTGTAAATGTAATTGTTAAGCAGTGTTCATGCTGTGTTGTTTAATTTTGTAGTTAAGTTTGTGTGTGTGTGTGTGTGTGTGTGTGTGTGTATGTTACCTTACAAAGAATATTGAAGCAGAGCAAACGCACACACACACAAGTTTGTATTCTACCTAAAATGTCCTTATATTTGCAAAGGAACCTGAACTATGTACCCCGTGTGGCGTATCTCTGACTTTTAAGTCAAAATGTACGCTGTTTAACAATAAACACTGTGGAGCGATGAAACGGACCAGAATGTTCTGTGGCGTCTTGTGAGGTAGTAAACACTGGAAGAGCGAGGAAAGTGTCCGTGAAGAATAACATTGGCCTCCTTTCAGGTGACCCTTCCTTACATAGCTCTGCACCAGTTTAGCTAACGTAGCACCATAGAGGAGCAGCAGGCTTTAGTGCTGCGTCATTCTTATTCCACAGTCAGGTTGTGTGTGTGTGTGTGCGTCTACAGTATATACAGTATATATATTAGAGCTGTCAGAATGTAATCGCGATTAAACTTAATTGCGATTCAAATTTATTGCATGCTTTACGTAATTAATTGCAAATAATAAATTGCTTATTTTTACCTTTTAAAAAATGAACCTAAATGTTATATTTTTATAACAAGAAGATCTTTATGCAATTTGTTTGTATTTCATTTAAAATTGTAGCACTGGCAGCCACATTTGCTTGTTTTAAGCATAAGCAAGCTCATAAATCATATTTTTGCACTTATATTTGCAAGAGAATTTTTGCAGTGTAGTCTTGATCTTATATTTGCCCTTAAGCCTCCTTCCAACAACATACCTCTTCTATCACAACATACCATCCACTTAGAACTATGTTTATAAATGTGCTGCACTTTAGTTTCCTACTGTATGTACTTGCTTCATTGTAAGATGTCCTTGAGGGTCTTGAAAGGCATCCATCACCATAACATTATTATAATATGTATCACTACCAAACCATGCTGAAGGCAACGTTAGATGAGTGATGTGCACCACAATGAGAAGGTGACATTCAGACGGTGCATTTGGCTTTAGTTTCCATTCATTAACCTCCGGTGCTGTATCCGTAGGCAACTGATGGTGCTTAGTGACAGAGGTAGTGTGTTTCTCTGGCCACAGGGGGCAGAGTTTCACTGCTTCACTACTGAGTGAGTGGCAGCCCCAGATGTACAGACTCAGACACAGCGGTTGGGTCAAAGTTCTTAAAGGCAAGCCTCGCTACTCTGCAGCCATCTTTGAAATGCTCTGGGCCGTTATTTAGGAAGACTGTATTGACAAGAATGGGGAGAAAGCCATAACTGACATTTTAACAGTCACCGGGACATAAAAACTGCATGAATACAATTGCAAGTCAAATCTGATTTAAAAAAAGCTTATACGGTGACTTTGGCCCAAAAATAAGGTTTAAAAAGTAATTTTCCCTACAGGTTAAACTCCTACTACTCCTGATGGCTTGCCTCAGTGCAACCACACGATTGGTTAAATGGGTTCATGCCTGGCAGTTGGAAAGCAGACGATTGGCTATTTTCCTCCAACTGCCATATTTGCCGTTATACAAGTGGCATGTCTCCTTATAAAGTGGCTCTGGCTGGTTTCGCCCCTGCAGGGTAACACAGGGTCTGGGGCCGCTTAGCATTGTTCAGACACGCCATTGTCAGTTAGTCTGCACGTGAAGGAAAGGAGGTAAGGAAGGAAGGAGGGAGGTTGTGGTGGTGAAGAATAGCAGCAGGGGTCAGCAGGTGAGATTGGGGCTGGGGCACACAAAGAGCTTCTGGGTCCCCAGAGTGTTGTGGTGCCGCTTATAGACACTCACGCTTGTGTACCGTGTGAGTGTGTGTGTGTGTGTGTGTGTAGGTGAGTGTGTGTGTTTGTATTGTGTTTCTGTGTGTGTGTGTGTGTGTGTGTAGGTGAGTGTGTGTGTGTGTAGGTGTGTATTGTGTTTGTGTATTGTTTGTTTGTGTGTGTGTGTGTGTAGGTGAGTGTGTGTGTGTGTAGGTGTGTATTGTGTTTGTGTATTGTTTGTTTGTGTGTGT